>JAQFXW010002652.1:0-12807 GCA_034693945.1 Dendrobaena attemsi
TTTTTGCGCCCCCTCCAGCCCTGCGCCCGGGGACAACTGTCCCCCCTTGCCCCCCCCCCCTAGCTACGCCACTGGGACCTCCGATCTGATTCCGGTTCTCAATTTTGGGTCTCGACCTCTGTCCCCTGCCAAAGTTAGGCTGGAACGATCAGACCTGCAGTGAACTGACTTGCCCCAGTCTGGCAGCTTTTCAAGCCATCGGTCAGCTATTTCGTGGTAATGAATTGACGAATAGGCTCTAATCCTATTACAAGTGCGACATCCCTCCAGCTATTTGGTTAACTACGTGCTCCTAAAGTATTGAGGAAAGATCAGTAACTTAAATAAAATTTGGCGTTTTCAGCAATTTGATAGGGCAGTAGCCAGGGGCTTCAATCCCCCCCAAAGCAGCCGGGCTCAAAAACTCATGACTTTCCATTTTCCCTCTCAAAAATATTCTTCCATCCATCTGACCAGTCTTCCCCCTTATTTCTGAAATTTAAACATTATGAATTGTTCCCCCCTGTTTTCAACTGGACGCACTTGCGCCCGCTGGATATATGGATAGAAGCCCGTGGCAGTAGCTACAATTTCTTCAAATTAAGTTTCAATGACTTAGCTTAATTACTGCAGCCTTACTTGTCCATACACACTGACTCCAAAACTAATTCAATTCAATTCAAGCAGTTTATTGTTGTCAGTTTCAATAAACATCATCATATGCATGACAATAATTTCGAACAACAAATGGAAAGTCGAGAAGGGTCCTTGGACCCACTGACTAGGACTACCTATCTAATTGACTAGGTTTATCCCCAGTGAACAACTTAAACCTAGGCACTATAATAGTCAATAATTTTAATGTATGCATGCTAGTTTAGTTTATGTTTTCATTATCATGAAGAACAGATATGGGACCTAATATAGGCCGTACAAGACCCTCGAAAATTTGAAATGCATTGGAAGTGATACTGATAATTATAGACCAAATGCCGCGCTCTTTCAATTCTGAGGGTCAATAAATCGAAACAGTGTCAATCAATTCCTGGCGCTGCAAAGTTGGTCATAAAAACCGTAGATAAGAAATTTGTCGATTGCAGTAATTAACCAATTATCCCCAACTGTCGCCCTTTCGATTTGTTCGCCTTCTCAATCTGTCTCTCTTTCAAACTGTCGCCCTTTCAAACTGTCGCCTTTCTAAATTGTCGCCCTTTCGATGTCGCCTTCTGATTGTCGCCTTTTCGGATTCGCCTTTTTGATAGTAAACCTAATATTATAGCCTATGCAAGTCTTACAAAAACGTCCATCCCCTACCTAGGGTTATGAAACAATCCCATGTTTTCATAAAATGCCCCTATTTTCATCAAATTTCCACCTAGGGTCATTATATTACCACTTTACAAAAAACGGCACCCCACTCTCACTCCCGGGCCGCAGCGCTTTGCGTTCTGTCTCGCACGACTTGGCTATCGTCCCTTACATGCGTCCCCCCCCCCGCCCAAGACGATTGGGAGACTGTCCACAAAAAAGAAAAATCTCGATTTGCAAAACGAGAAGTACACACAGTTTAACTGTCGTATGCTTTAGCTTCTAGTTCAAACAGTTTTAGACATTATCAAAATACATGTACAAAAATGCAAAAGTAAATAGGATTTGTAGAACTAGACTACAAGCATAATTGTCAAATAAAGGTACTAGAAACATACTTCTCTCTGAAAAGGCTTTGAAGATTTCCGCTTCATCCCACCCGCCCCAATACGGACGCCTCTGCATATGGGCTACTTTAGGCCCTAAGACTTATACATATAAGCACTATTATAATTATTAATCATGAAACTTTATGTAACAAGTCGCAATAATTGGTGATATCAATTTTACCGCAGTCGGGATTTTATTCATCGCTAATATGTGACCGCGATTTTGACGATCGCTGTTTTTGTGACCGCGGTATTTAACGTACATCAGTTAGGCCTGCTGTCTTCAAGTTTATTTCGACAATGCGGCAATAGGTAATTAGGCCTATTCAAACAACACCTTTGGATCTTAAAACCTACACGTAAATGTGACCACAAGTGTGAATAAAAGGACATAAGGCCATTGGCTCCAGAAACTAAGCAGGAAATGCTAAAGATTAAAGATAGGCCTAATTATTAGTTGCTAAGGCTGCCAGTAAAAAGTTTGTAAGGGTATAACAAAGTTGGCCTAATTAAAAAGCTAATTATGACGTTTAAATTAGAATTAGAATTAAAATGTTGGTTACTAATCTAGTAGAATTAGGTAGGCCTACTAAACCATGCAGGCTTGTCCAACCCCTTTGGCTCGAGGGCCAAAATGACAACTTTAAGGTCAGTTAGAGGGCCACAATAGAAAAAGCAACAAAACACAGAGCCCTACAAAAAACAATCATACGCCTACTGTGCATCATAAATTTTGGTAGGCCTATTATCGATTCTGCAGTAATCCTACTGCATTAACCATGTTTAGATCCAGATTTAGTGAGAGGTCTTATTTAGTTATGTATACTGCGGTGACAGGTCTGACATTTGCTTTCCACTTTTATACAAAGCGTCAACTCTAAGAAAAACTGGGTAATGACAACTGGCTCTATAGTCGCACATACGGAACTTTAATTGGCTGCTGTCCCATGATGCTTTGTTTTAAAGCATTAACTTTGTCGATTAAGTGATGTCCCTTATATTGTACTCTGCAAATGCTTTTTTTTTGGTAAATGAGCGGTACAGTTTGCTCAGACTGTGACAAAAATGGTCCGCTGTCCAATAATCGCTAAAAATAAATTTGCTGTCATTTTTCGCTGTAAGCACAGATCATTTAAGGCTCAATTTAGTCATGTAACCTCGCATCGTTGCATATTCTTTAATTCTTTAATGTGATAAATTATATAGCCTAACTTCATTGTGTTCTGTAATACCTGACCCAAATAATTCTATTTAAAATAAGTCTCACACCATCGGCGTATGCCTGTAATTATTATAATAGATCGCAAGGCAAAACCGTTCATCGAATAGTCTGCCGCTTCGACAGTTTTATTAGTTACTTTGTTAGTCAGTAAGACTGATTTGGGAAAATTTTGAAAATGTGCCATAATTTGAGAAAAGTTGAAATATGCTCGCCGGCCGGATAGAGACACCTGGCGGGCCTGATCCGGGCCCGCGGGCCGCATGTTGGACAAGCCTGTAACTAAACTAATCAGTTAGATTATTATCTAATTAATTAGTTAGACCTACCAATTACTGATAATCACCTACTGTTATATAAAGTATTTTTATATTATTTTTTAGACGCATCGATTCATTGTCAGGGTAAGTACCATATGCCTAACCATAGAAATTTAAATCTTTCGGTTAGGAAATTTAGGATGAATGTCGATGACGAAAAATAAAAACAATGGACACAATGGACATACGAATAAGTGTGAGATGAAGTTAGCGAGAATTGTTAACATAATTTCATGCAAGCTTACTTAGGCAGTCTAATAACATGCCAAAATTATTGCACAACGTAATTAAAGACAAGAATAACTAAGGCAAATGAAATAATGGTAGAACTCAAAATCGTCTCCAGCAAATAATTATTAGTTACAAGAGCAAATTAAGTTTCGTTGAATCACGTTGTGCTTAACAAACCTCTGTATGCCTGTGAGACAAGGAAACTTAAAAAAGTGATCAAAATTAAATATTGGCCATCGAAATGTAGGCTTAGGCCCCTACTGCTGTACAAGAAAGAATTTTTACGATGAAGGTCGTGACTCGTAAGGAGGGATATTGGAAGAAGAATAAATACAAAGAACGACTTAATGCACTCAGTAATATGCAGGGATCTGGTTTAATTTGGGCATGCATATAGAACAGGAAGATAAAAAGTGTGATACTCGGAAATAGGTCTACCGCATGTATGGATGGAAATGGACGACAGATATGACGAAACATGGAATGGACGACATCAGGAATTGGGTGCAACAAAATTTAGGCCTAGGTTTACACTATATTTTAAACTCAGATAACAATAACGCAAAGGATATACAAAGGAGAATCGGAAGCGCTTACCAAGCTTTTGGAATAATAAATAAGCTACAAAACAGAAAAGATTTAACAACGCAAACCAGGATGAAATTATACGAGACATTGATAGAACGATATTCCTGTACGGATCAGAGTGCTGGATTGGACAATGCGAAAGCAAGATGAGAAAAGAATTCTAACTTCAGAATGAGTTGGCTTATGGAGGATTTCACTTTAAGGCTACCGAAAACTAGAGACAATGACATAAGACGCTTGCTGTACAATGTCGTTCAACGAAGACGTCGATGGTTTGGACATGTTGAGAGAATGTCAGTTGACAGAATCCCACATAATGCACTGCATGAACGATACAAAGAAAAAGAAACAGCGTCAGACCAAGACTACGTTGGATAGACGATGTAAGAGATGACATCACAACATTTGGGACTAACACTGGGAGTAACAATTGACCTGACTCCTGACCTACGACAATGGAGATCATTTATTCGTGACATCACCACAAAAATAATGGCTGGTGTTCGGAACTGATGATGATTATAATACAGATTAAGTATGTATGGAGACGATTGAAGACAGTGGATATAAGAAGTGATGAAACATGCATTGGACACCTACGGGTTTCTGTCTCTTGCCCCTCGACCAAATGACAAAGATAGAAGATTTAGAAAATTCATTCATTCATTCGAGAATTTCAATCGAGAATTTATATGGCCCCTCTTCAAGTTTGACTACTCAGAGGTGCGCATAAAATATCCATGTACCGAGTCAAGAGGCGAATTCATATTTAATGTCACTTCACATAAATTAACATAAGCTTAATATCTTGTTCGTGCGTTTCCAGAGAAAATATGATTGTCTGAACATTCTCTGCTTGACTGACAGTCCAAGAAATTATGGTTTATGATGATTTATAATTAGGCCCTATTCTTTGTGGCCACAAAAATTATTCTTGTTATCGTCATTTTATTGCTTGATGCTTAGTGTCTGCTCTCTATTATTCATGTTCCGTATGATATTAATTTATCATAGGTTCATGGTTATGGCTTTGTTGGTTACCCCGGTGATAATGAACATCTACAGGATAATCTTTCACAGAGGTATGGTATACAGAGTCAATAATTTGTCAAAAGATTCCGTGGCACTAGATAAAACAAGTTTAGGTCAACTTTCGTGGCGAAAAAACTTCACGCATGCGAAAACGTATGACAGCGCATAAAACATACTCACATTGGCTGAAGTAGGCTATTTTTAGGGCAAACTTGATCGAATTTCTCTTGGTTGTTGTTTTGGTTATGCATTAATTCTCTTTAATCCGCAACTTATGCCAGGAGTTAGTTGATAGATGGTTCCATATTATTTTCCTAAACAAATGTTATCAACGACCTCTTGTTCATTAACAAAAGGCCTTATCACGGTCGTCAAGTTTGAATTTCTAAAGAGCAACATTCATTCCATCTTGTGGACGCTTAGTATAGGACAGTATCGACTTCCCAAGTATCCTGGGCAAGACATAACTGACATATAGCCGCCCCAGAAAAGCGATCTTTGTATGAATTTATGAGTTGCCAGGTAGGGAGCCAGCGTGTTACTTCCGGCGACAAAATTTGGATGTAAGGCTCTGTTCAGACACACTATTTTACAAGAATGGAGACCAGTGGCAGTAGGCCTACTGTTGCTAAGGCGATCCATAACGAAGAGTGCACACGACTGACAAGAGTGGCAACAGAATGCCAGGAATTAGTTGATAGAAAACTGTTCCACTATAATTATAATAACTATAATCGAAATATTAATATAAGGCCTAATGTTAATAATAAGCAGAGTTGAGACGTTAAATTTACGTGCAGGCCTACGGGAAAGAATTTCCGGGAAATTATAGAATGATACTTCTATATGACATATTATAGGCCTACATAGCCTATGAATTTAGGCTGAATCTTTCCCCGCAGAAGAGAATTCGTAAAAGTTGCGAATGCACATTCGTCCTACAGTAATGAGAAATCTCATCGCTATATGTTCCAAAATCTAGGTAACTTATTATTAAATTGAACTAATTGTTTTGCACAGGGCCGCCCTACCGGCTGTTCCTCTATGGACGCGTCTCGTAATTAAAGGTAGGCTTACACTAACTATACCAACCTTCTTAGACTTCGATTGCGTAAAAGTTGTAGGTCATTCAGACTTCTGAGTCTATGATTAGTCTTTGAACTGAAACTGGATAACCGCTAATCGCTGGTGTCACGACAACTCGTCTACCCACAATGCGTCTACGACACTTCGTCTACCGACAATTTGTCTACCGACATTTAGTCTACTCTTATATCCAAATTCCAATTGAAGTTATATTTTCATATTTAATCCCGCTTCGAGTTTAAGTTAGATTTTCATCGTATTTCTAGCTTCCGGTTGTAGCCTAGTTGTTTTATCAAATTATATTCCACTTCCAGTTTTATTTGCATTTTAAAGCGTATCTTTTCATAGACATAATGATGTTATTGTCATCCCACTTCCGGTTTAGCTTAAATTATCATCATACATCCAGCTCCGGCTTCCTGTAGTAGCTATGTTTCTTATCGCTCATGCCACTCAGTCTCGTAGCGAGTCGTATTGGCACCCGGGGCGAGTCGAAATTTTCCGCCAAGATTTCTGTTTTTTAGTCATTCGCCTGAAAAAATTCAGATTTTCCCTTCGAAAACTTCTGACGACCTTTTTTAGTCATTCGCCTCATGTGTCGAAATTTCCTCATTTTCCCTTGAGTCCGCTATCAATCTTCCGATTTGCTGCCCCTAACTCGGCCGTTTCTTCCTTTACTCCCTACTTTTCTGTATCATCCACCCCATTTTGCGCCCCTCCAAAAGTGCCGCCCGGGGCGACTCGCCCTCCTGCCCCCATTGCTATTGCTCTGATCCCACTACGAGATTAATTTAGATTTTCATCGCATATCTACGTAGTAGGCCTACACGATACGGCGCGTAGTAGACGAATTGTCTGTAGACGAAGTGTCGTAGACGAAATGCTGGTAGACGAAATGTCGGTATACGAATTGTCGGTAGACGAATTGTCGCGGTATCCTCGTCGCTGGAAAGCAGAACCTAATTCTAAACGACAATCCCAAATCCCAATTTCGAAATCACCTCTGTGAACTCTGCAGTTTTTATGCCTAATCGCGTACGAGCAGCGGCGGATCTAGAAATTCAGTAAGGGGGGCCCAAAAATTTCGCAACTCATCTTCCAAAAAATGTAATATTATTTTGTTATCAATCACACATTTTCTTATTTCCTTGATAAAAATACGTTACGGTTAAATTTTGGTAAGCAGGGTTAGGTAAAGTTAGGGTTTAGTTAAGACCTTAAAGAGGACATTCGCGCGCGAGCGCGAAAATTTTTTGACCTTTTTTTAATGCAGTATCATGTGACACACGGTATTTGGATGCCGCGGTAATCTATTTTGAAGTCCATGGACGCATCGTTAATTTATTTTGGAGTCCATGGACGCATCGTTAATTTATTTTGGAGTCCATTTACAAATTATGGGCGACGCCCATAATTTGTGAATGCGTATAATTAACAACAAGCGACTATCGGTCTTTGCTCTAAACAAATGTCAGCACCGTGCGCACTGCGCATACACTATTTACGTAGCGCAATAGTAAACTAGAAAATGTCTAACAAATAATTTGATATAAAAATAGAAAATAGCCTACTTGTTTAAGTTGTTTCATTCTTGAGGATTTCACTTTAGTTCATTATTAATTTTTAATGGGTTAGAGTTGAAATTAGGGTTAGGATTACAGAATGAATTAGGGTTAGGGTTATGGCTAAGGGGGGGCCCGGGGCCTGGATCCGCCACTGTTTGGCTATATATACAGGACTAATTAATTAACATTCAGGTCCATCGTTCGTGCCTTTTCTTGGAAATAGAGTCACGTATACGTTCAAGAATATTTATTTACGCATTTCTATACCTCCCCCTCAAGTCCACTACTGCTCAGAGGCGGTCCCGACTACATACAGAGGGAGTGTCGGAGTTTTCACGCCGAAGAGCCACGAACACGGACTTGCTCAAGGTCCCTATCGCGGTGGCTCGCATATATGAATCGAACCTCTATAATCTTTATATCATTATATGTGTAGGCTACATGTAGCCTATGTCACTCGCACGCGATGCGAGCATAGGCCTAAGCTTATACACTTAGAACCATGCATACGCACAAGCACACGCGCAAGCAAAGACAGAAACACACAAAAACAGTCAACCACATACTCACACCCATAATTATGGATATGGGATACATAATATATTGAAGATTGGTGTGTAGATATTAAGTAGGGGATTGCAGGCCCTACACAATAATCCTGTCACGCAGGGTATGCTTTTACAAGTATTGGACCTTGCAAGATAGCAAACAAGTAAGTATCCGATATAGTCTTGCATTTGACCTGCTATCAACATACTTATTGGCAGATTTTCTCTGGCATAGGTCTATATGGATCATGTAGATCAGGACCTAGGTAGCAAAGGGGAATGAACGTAAGTCATCAGTACTGTTGGTTTATTTACTTGAACCAGGGCCCCGGGGTGGGGGGGGGGGGTCGTAGACCCTGACGTAGACTGTAGAAACCATAAGTATCTCAGCCTAAAAGCATTACAAGAATAATAATAGTTGGAAAAACCTTCATTTTCATTTTCTTCAAAGTTCTTGATTCTTTGACCATCGCGTCCTATCCTCTTTCTCTTTTTTTATTTAACTTTTTGCCTGTTTACTTGAGGGGGAAGAGCAGATTATAAGAAGAAAGGCGAGAATTGAAAAAAAACAGCTAAAACTTCGTGACTTGGAATAGACCCTTGGGGAGGAACAAGCGTAATGACTGCACTCCTCTATTCTGCAACCAAAATGCATGTCTGAGTGTATAAGGATTCCTGTGGGTATCTGGAAAAGGGCTGGGAGGATATGGAGAGGCGAAGTTGAAGTGGAAAAGATTGTCGGTGCTCGACGGATGTCGGTTTCATGACTCATTTGGTGCCAGTAGTCTTGTATACGGCGAGAAGGGAGGGCTTATATAATTATCTGAACTTTCCGCCACTTAAAAGTCGCTGTTAAAACTGCCTTCAGCGATTTCTAACGAGCTGTGACAGTTATACAATCACTATAATAGGTTCCGCTTAACGTTTTATGAAGTTGACTGCAGTCTAGGCAACGCCCATACGTTATGTCAAGAACACTCTGTCTGTCTGTCTGTCCGTTTGTCTGTTTATCTGTCTCCATGTCTGCATAGGTCTAGAGGAGATTTCCGAGTTTTAGAGTGGCCGGGGAGGGGGAAGCTTTTACTCTTGCCCAAATATAAATCCAGAATAGTTAACGCCGTGAGTACGATGATTGTGTGAGCCCGGTAGACCTATACTATAGACTATTCAAGGTCTAGCTGAAACAGTTTAAGGACAGTGTATAACCAAAGGCTTTTACTGTCATACAGTTGTACTTTATTTCATGTCTTTTGTTGTTCTTCCTTGGACCTGTAAACTTAAGCATTTGATATAGTTTATGCAACCCCTTCGGCTACGGACTACCGTCCCTTTATAGACGCGTGAAGGCCTAATCCCACACATGCCTACCTCTGGGAACCATCCCGTCGCGATCACCGAATCGAATCGTAGCAGACTGTTAGAAACGGACCAGTTTGACTAGCTCTTAGCCCCCAATGCTGGCCAGGTCTTAACAATGTGTATATATACTATACACATACGCTCATGCTATATATATATATATATATATATACACACAGTGATCAGAGGCGCTGCGACCGACGTGCGTTGCTGACTGCAGAAAGTGGACGATGGCTGCGGTGGTTGTGATGATGCGTTGTCCACACAGGCACCAACGCAGAGGTCAATTTTCTGCAACGTCTACAGATCTCCCTCTCTCATTGCCTACATGTATGTCTCTGTCTCACTGTCTCCCTCCCTCCTTCCTTCCGCTCTTCTTCCATCCTCGCCTAATTCCTTCCGTCGATTCCCTGTTTCTGCTATAGCATCATAGGTTGACACACCAGTTGTTATTCCCACAATCCCACCTCCTCCAATCCCCAGAACCACAATCGTATCTGCTGCAGTGTCATTTCATCGCAGGTCATCGACCTCAGCCGCTGACACATATAGACCTATTACCGCATGCCCCCAAAACGAAAAAGCGTTTATCCAAGCGACGTTTTTTTTGGTAAAAAAACTGAATAGAAATAAATTAATGTCTGACAATAATGTCTTCGAAAGCAATGATTGAACCTCTGAGACGAATGATTCACTTCTCACCTACACGACAAGTGCTCAGTGATGTTTATGAAGAGGTCGTGCACGTGATGCAGTGCACTGCATTTGTCGACTTCTATAGCGCCTGTCGCAGCAAAAATACCTAAACCGGTGTAGAAGTTGTTCCATCTGACGCAGCATTTGTGCGACATTGAGACATTCCCAATTTGTAGGCTGCATAACAATTGCATTACACTACATTGCATTCAGTACAGTATACGTTACACTACATCACATTGTATCACATTACATTGCATTACATCACATCACATCGCGTTGCATTACATAACATTACATTACACTACATGTCACATTACATAATTACATTACATAACAACGTGCATGTAACAAACGTCAAGGTACTTTGAGGTTGAACGCCAATCAGCACCATTATCAGAAAACTCAAGGAAATGTAAAAATACTGAAGCTATATTAAGTTAAAGCAAATTAGAAATGGGGATAGGATATAAGACATGACTCCCGGGTATAAAGGCGAAGCCCAGGACGTTCAGCCATTTAGTCGATCCAATAATTATACAACAGTTGAACAAATGCACCAAATACCATTGTTGTTGAGCACTGTAGATCAACTGTTGTAGATCTTATAGTCGGCTGAATAGCTGAACGTTATGGGCTTCGCCTCTGTATATCCGATGTCCATGGTTATGATAACAGGTAACACATGAAGAGTAACCTATATGACTTGTGTATTAAGATCCCGGTTAAGGCTCCGTAACCTCACAGATGTGCGCTGATTAAGATGAACACATGAGTGTCTGGCTGTCTGTCACTTAAATTCAACTCTTGTAATAACCTCTAATCATTCATTCATACTATGCTTAAAGCCATTATGCGGTCTGCATGCCTGTTTGAATGATATAATGAACGCGAATATATAATTTCATATATATATATACAATGTTTGTTATAAGCTATATATAGCCGATATTGTATGGAATAAAAGCTACATAATTATGCAATTGAATACTTATGAGGACACAGTGAAACACTGCTGCATTTGACAGGCCCATGATGCTTGGCTGGCCTATGCACACTATATTAAATCAGAAAGAGATCCAATAAAGAACACATGAGTGCCTTGCACACAAGTATATGACATGCATAGCCGATAAGCCAGTAGTAGTAGTAGTAGTAGTAGTAGTAGTAGTAGTAGTAGTAGTAGTAGTCACTTTTATTAATTGCCAAACACATACAAACTAGACTGTACATACAAACAATTTCCCAACAGGCATCAAAGAGAGAACTCAAGAAGGACCGCATGTGTCCCGCTATTTTAAAGAGCCACCCAAGTACACAATAATTGGATCGATCTTTATAAATCGAATCGATTGATACAATCTTACTCCAACCTCTTACCATATCAATTTTAATCATATATTATATTAGGGCCCATATTCGAAGGTAATTTCAAGATATACATGTAGTTATATATAAATTATATTTAACGCCTTCGGAGTCTGATCTTTCAGCCAAAATAGCAAAAACAGGGCAGAGACAGAGAGACAGTGTTTAGTGTATAGATGCAGTTTTTGCTTGCAAAATGTGCAGCTAAATACATACTAATAGCTTACAGGTATACGAATGAAATTAGGCCGACTTGCAATTAACCATTTCTAAAGTTCAGTGACGCTGTTTCGTCAACTCTGCGCAATAGCGTATAATGTTACACAGTTGTTCTGCTACCCTTCTAATCTTCTCGTCGTCTCCTCCCTTATACGCACCCCACACCAATAGCCTACTATACCCAATTAGAGACACCGCGGCAGACGCCTTTGACGTCTGAAGCATGTCACAGCGTGACCCACTTTTCTCCTTAAGAAAATCGTTTTCAAAAAGAGATGAGATAGACAGAGACAGACAGACAGACAGGCAGAGAAACAAACAGACTGTCACAAACAGGCACACAGATAAGCAAAGAAACAGAGACAGAAGTATAGATTTGCGCAAGCAGAGCTAGGAAGCTCTAGTGAGTCTAGTCTATAGCAAAAACAGGGCAGAGACACAGAGAGACAGGGGCAACAGCCAAAGGGTGGCATGGTGAGAACCTAATTAAGCCACTAAAGACAGAGACAGGTATGACTCGAAAAAGAACCTCAATGGAGCGAGAGGAAGAAAAAGCAGGAAACAGACAGATACTCAAAAAGCACAGAGACAGACAGAAAGAGAGACAGAGAGATAGAAACAGAGAGACAGAGAGGCAAAGAGAAAGACAGAGAGTCTGAGAGAGACACAGACAGAGAGAGACAGAGACAGACAGAGAGAGACAGAGACAGAGAGAGACAGACAGAGAGAGAGGCAGAGAGAGACAGAGCCAGGCAGAGACAGAGACAGAGAGTCTTAGAGAGACAGAGAGAGAGGCAGAGAGAGACAGAGCCAGGCAGAGACTGCAGGTGCGGCGCATATTCGTATAGTCCTTTATGTCGATGCATATAGGTGAGTCATTCTCCTCCTAAGCGTTTATCC
>JAQFXW010002653.1:0-12807 GCA_034693945.1 Dendrobaena attemsi
TCTGCCCTGGCCGGGATTGGAACCCGGTACCTCCTGCTTGACAGTACAGCACGCTAGCGACTAAACTGCAAACACAGTCCAGCACGCTAACCACTACACTAACCAAGCACTCCAAATATATTTTGATATTTTGACGGGTTACCATTTTTGAAAGCCTCTTAGTAAATAAATCCCGCATTTTAGTGCCTTTTGCAATGTGTCATCACGTATATTGAGATAGAGAGATCTCGAGAAATGGAGCTGCTGAGGTACCACAGAAAATAAGGAAATTTACTTTGTGGGCTGTTGTGCTTGAGAAAAGCTGCAATGAATGGTTTTGAAAAAATATGGAAGGATAAACACGTGAGCATAGGCACGAAAAAAAGATTGGTGAAGGCCTTGATCATACCAACAGTAAGGATGGATGAGATTAGCGAAACAAATGGAATGAATTTGGCAGAACTAAGGGACGTGGCTTCAGAAAGAAAGAAATGGAGAAGCTTCATCATGACAGTCGCTAGAGTTCAAAGAATTGACAGCACAAGGTGACTTTGTTTAAAGTCTTTACAAATTGAATGATAAAACGCTATTCGTTGAACTTGGCTGATGAATAAAGATACATTTGACAACACAATGACCTTGACCAAAGGAAGGTGCCTGTATGAAATTTAAATGCCGGAGTATAATTTCTTACAAAAACAGCAACCAAATTTGAATGTCTAACTCTCCTTGTAATAGAGTTCAAAGAACTGACAGCACAAGGTGAGTGCTTGAGACAATTGGCAATAGGGTTTTGTTATAATCTCGACTTTGTGTGTCATATTGTATACATTACAAATTGGCAGGTGCTCAGAGTGTGAGTTCATGGTGCCTGACAGAGTTAGGTTAATAGAATGAGAGTTAGAAGGATACAAAATAACAGATGTTAACAGAGAGATAGGAATGGGCAGGTAGTTAATGGGTTTAATAGCATTAAAATGTTCAGTTTTATACATGACATTATATACAAGGTGACTGAATGGAATACCTGTGGTAGGATAACGAATGGCTGAGGATTTAATGCCTGATTAACTGAGTTCCTATGTATTGTTTGTGTTTCAAAGGTTTAGCAGCCACGAAAATCATGTATTTCTGGTTGGATCAGAGACAGAATACTATTCCCACAAACCAAAAGACCACCAGCCACTTGCAGTCTCTGTCTAAGTAGTTCTCTTACCAAAGTGATGGACGTAATTTTCTTATGGGCAAAAATCCTGTTTAGAAGGGAAAGATTTACCAAAAAATTTCTCTTACCAAAGTATTTTGTGAACAACAGATTTATAGGCCAATAGATGTGAATGTGTAAATAATTGGTGCCTCTCTCAAGACTTGACCTTACTCAAATGTACATTAAGTTTCTCTCTAGTGTCAAATTGTATTTAATAACAGCTGTTGCAAGTGTGAAGAATTAGGACAAGTGTATTTCCATTCCAGTGTGAGTTGCATATTTGTGTATATTTAGATGACCTTGTTGATACTTTTTCTATTATTATTGACATGCAGGTGGTTTGAAACTCAATGCATAATTGCATATCCGATGTTTGCTTCTATCTGTTGACTTGACAGAAATTTATTCAACAGCACAGATAAACATTTGATTTGAGTGAAGAAAATATACAGACAGGGCATTTTCGGGCAAGAAGAATCATTTTACAATGGTCAAATCAAAATGCTGAGTTGGAGTTTGAAGAAATTTGTTTATGATCTCAGCATAGGAGTGTGTAGATGTCACTTGATATGTTATCACTTATCACAAAAAGTTGCACAAGTTTTCAAAGAAGTGTGTAACAATCAATGATTGCATAAGTTAGAACTCTACCTGACTGGCAGTGCCTGTTGCAGGATGATCTGTAATTATATTTTGTTATTGTTGCTGTGTATATTACTCAAAATGCAGTACGTGGTTTCTGTTGTCATCTGTTACATTAATAAAATATATTAGGTTAGGGTCATATTATTTTAACATATTTTATTAGTTCTTGTGAATGATACGGTAGACTTTCTTGAAATTTGTTATTGTTTTTGAAAGTTTTGCACACCGATTGAAATAATCAGCAATAATTAAGTGCTTCTGAATCGTTGCGTTGATCTCTTTCGGCTGCTTATGAACTATGGCACTCAAATCTCTATGATTATTATCTTAGGAGTTGCCTGGAATCTTGTCCAAAAAGGATAATTATGACATAAGAAGAAATTGGTGTAGGCCTATGATAGTACAAAGCTGATCCAGATCTGATGGTATCAAACATGAGATGTGCAAATTCTTATTTCTGAAAATTGAATGTCAAGTTCCTTGTTTTGTATGTAAAAGGCATAGGTAAGCGATTTTGTATAGTGACATTAGCCTGGCCTTAGGGTTGCCACCTTTCCAAACTGGGAAGTCGGGACGCAATTTTTAAATGATTTCGCTCAAATCGTAAAACACGTGTCACCATCATTCTGGGACCAGAAGCGGCTGCGCAAGTCAAGTTGGCCTAAACCGAACAATTTTTGGGAAGGAATTAATTTTTAACGAAGATTAATATTCATGATTTTGAACAATATTATGCTGTGATGTCGCAATGTATTTAGGTCTAGGTTAATTGTCGTTAATAAAGATTTTTGAGTAAAGCCTACATATACAAAATAGACTCACTGGGGTCTATAGGCCTATCTTGGTGACCTTATTTAAGCTAATGAATATTTTATTAAAATTATAATCATGGTTCATTTCCAACATCGATTTCTACAATTTTAGAACCAGATTGTCAGCTTTTGCCGATTAGATCAAGCCTTCTTGACTTTAACTAAAACTGCATTTTAAATAGTAGGCCTACTTTTCACAGCTGTCAAAAGCAGTTTAGGCCCTATCTCCGAAAATGAAATTTGCAAAATAGCAGACGTACGTACATGCACTGCAATTTGCACAATAAAACAGAATGATCGAAAGAACGAAGTAATTAGCAGTGCTAATTAACTTCCCTCCTTCATTTAGGCGACTTCTAGGGTAACGCATGGTTCGCCATGTTCACTTCATCCGCTTTATAAATCAGCGGCATTCAACAAATTAAGCTCCAGCTAAGATCAAAGCACTTACTGGCAAGTCTATTGTGCTCTAGGCAACAATTTGTTATACTTGTTAGTCACAAGTAACAAATTTCTGTTGCAAATTAAAAAGTAGGGACATTTGGCCATCCCGACTAGGCCAAGTCGGGACACCGGACATTTA
This sequence comes from Dendrobaena attemsi, assembly GCA_034693945.1. NCBI lineage: Eukaryota > Metazoa > Annelida > Clitellata > Crassiclitellata > Lumbricidae > Dendrobaena > Dendrobaena attemsi. The sequence continues at coordinate 3,227 of JAQFXW010002653.1, forward strand.
CCTCGAAATCAGGACAGTCCCGACAAATTCGGAATGGGTGGCAACCCTATTTGGTCTCAACCCTGTTCATTATTCAATTAATTGATTGGTTGAGATCGTTCATCACCGCTATGTGTCTGAACACTTCTGTAGTCTTTTTAAGAAGATCTCGGATAGCTAACTAAGAACCACGCTGTGATTTTTGCTTGTAAATTCATCCAGCTACTCTTAATGGATGGATGGAGCTGACATCAAATATGAAAATGATTCATTACGCTGCACCAGTATTGCTTGTTGCTATGCATCTCGGAATGGGTTACTAGCAGTTCATAATTGTATCGCAGTCACTTGCTAGTTAGACATAGGACATTGAAGGTTTTGTTTGTGGCTATTTTGATTACTGTTACTGTTGCACTAGGGTTGTCATCGCTTCTATAGGGTTGTGGAATAGTCAGATGTGAACTTTTTAGCGATTTTGAATTTGTTATACATAACAGTAAAAGATGTAAGAAACACTGCAAGGTCAGAGATCTTTATAATAAATCAGCATGTGATTTAAACCTATTTCTTTTAAAAATAAACCATTTATTCTGCTGCTGACTTTTGGATCAACAGTGGAAATGAAGTAAAAGTAATTAGGATGTGTAGTAACTAAAAACTCCTAGGTACAAGAAACTACAACACTCGACCCATTTCTGTCCTTACCAGTCCTCTGATCCTGTCCTTTATGCTTTCGGCACCTTGAGCCTTTGGCATTTTTACTCCCCGAGTCAGGACCACAAGAGCACGGTCTCGATCCTGGGCCAGCATAGGTCCCTCCCCATGGAATGCACACCCCTCCTCTCTACTCTACCTTTAGCCAAACTGCACCATCGGTGATTTGTCATAAAATCCGACTTGTGAATCTCTAGTCTATATGGTCTGCATTATGCACCGGCCCTTTCACGTTCCAGTCACGTCCTGTAGAGAGCCCTGTATGACAGAATCAATATGTTCCAAAACTGACACTGTTGAAAGTAAAGTTGATCTCAAAGAATTTAAAGAACGGAGACATTTTTGGAGTACGGATTGCGGAAATCTTATTAACAGATCAACAAAACAGATCTAAATCATCACCATTGGCTTTCCCAGCATTGCACATGTTCGGACTTCTAATAGAAAAACTCATATTATTTCGAGTTCAACATGGTCGATCTGATAGGTCAAGCATTCTCTAAATCCACCCTTACTACCTTGTTTTAACGGAAATCCTTGGCTCTAGGTCATTCGCTGCCTGCTCAAGTTTCTGATTCTACAAATTCATGTAATGAAAAATTTCGCCAGAATTTCTACACAGACTTATGAAAATTAATAGCTCAATGTTCCAGACTTTAATTACATAATTGTAGTTTAGCACAATGTCAAAAAGATCACAAACCAATACTGCATATCTTAACTGTTGGTTAAAATTCTACTTTATTGAAAATGTTTCATCCATCATTTAAAATATATACCAGTTTCAGTCTAGTGGGCATTTTAATTCATTCATTTTCTGCATCCAATATAAAATAAATATGTCCTGTCCATTGAAAGAACTGTTTCTTTCAATTTATTATTAGCGTAATTCAACGCCAAGGTGTTTTGTGGCTGTGGCGGCAATCGTTGCGTGTATCTCGCTGACTTCCTCCTGCGTAATCGGGCGTTCCATGTTTTGATACGTGATTGAGTAACAGTGGCTGGTTCGATTCGTCTTTGCATTTCTAAAAGTGTCTATTAAAGTGACTTTCTCAACTGTGTCGCCTCCAACTGAACGTACAATGTCATAGAAGTCGGTCGAGACAAACGAATCTGGGATCCAAAATGACATGTCATTCATGCGTGGCATGTGTTTGCTGATTGGCTACAAATATTTCAAAAATCCAAAAAATTTATGACACTGATGAATAACTGGTAAATTGTGTTAAGTGTCAAAGAAGCTGTTTCAGCACTGTTAGATATGAAACGGGAAAAGCATACTCTGTATGGCAGGATAGTTATAAATCACAAAAGAATCTACTAAAATGCTACGGTTTTTATATATAGAGAGATAATTATTGGTAACCAGATAACAGGATATACAACATGTAAAAAGTATATATTTTTAAATGCATGCTTGCGGTACATCTTTTTTTTAAATATTATTTCGACGTATTATTCATTCTGGATGTTTAATACATCATTAACAAGAACAAATTCACTTATAACAGCCTATGTGTTGCTTGTTGCAAGACAGATATGCAACTCTTGTACTGTTAATGCAGTGATGTCCATAGAACAAAGTGTGCAAAGATACAAAACAACACAAGAAACTAGTGGTGTAGCTTTTCCAGACAAATATTCTCCAGAAAATATTCTTCGGAAAAATAAAAAATTTCCGGAAAAATATATTTAACTCGTAATATCACGTTTTCAGTATTGAGCCATACAAGACTCTTACTTAAATTCTATATTTCAGATTCCAGACTTATTTATAGTATTTCTGTCAATGTGGGCAATATTAACTGTAAGAGAATAAGAGATAATTTAAAATAAACATTAAACATTGTTCATTAGGAATTGAGACTATAGTAATATAGTAACCTAATTCAAACTAATTGTAACATGTATGTAAGCAGTCTACTTAACTGCAGGAAAGTAAGAAGCAAAACATTTGATAACATTAAACATCATATAGTCGTCAGACTAGTAATGTATCTTTTCCGCAAAACTTTTCCGGACATTTTTTCATTTTTCTAACAAAATACTTGAAACAGTACTGTTCAAAGCATTGTTCTTATCAATAATTCACTATTCATCAACAATTCAGGCTGGAGAAGCCTAATGCAAAGTAGTTGTAGCTTGTATTTCTGTAGTCTCCTCTGCTTCAGTGTCACTGTCAGTTTCTATTGTATCGTCCATTTTACATAATATAATACTAGGCCTATCAGATATTTGGTAGCTGTTAGTCAGCTGTGCCTTAGGCCAAATACACCGCTTACTCAAGCAACAGCTAATAGACAACTTAGTTAAACACATTATTTTGATGATTAGGGCCTACCCAAACAAGAAGATTTGATTTAAAGTGAAGTAATTTCAGCAGGGCCAATAACATTTTTACAAATCATAAAATAATCAAATAATATAATTCGCTTATATGCTAATTGTAACCACTGACGATAACGATCGTGAAGTGAGAGTTCCGAGTTCTGGGTTACAGCTAGTAATATAATAATCCTCTTTAGAATTTATGGCGTGCGCCGAAATTTATACCGCGCTCGGAACTCGACCGAGTGCATTAAATATTATTTCGACGTATTATTCGCATTAAATATACTCAGTAGAGGGGTCAGTTAGTCTTATTTTCCGTTTCTTATTTTAACTTTTTGACTCGAAACGAAACTTCGAACGCACTATATTATTGTCTGAAACGAACAAAAGAAGTCAGTTGCACAGGATACTACTGCATCTCGTGCAACTGACCCTATCCCCGGGTAAGTATTTTTTACGTATTACGAAATACATCGCGTTTCGAGTAAGTAAGTAAGTATATTCTTTGAAAATTATAATTAAGAGGTGGTTGATTAGAATAGCCAGTAATTTTTTATGGGTTACAGCTAGTAATATAATAATCCTCTTTAGAATTAAGGTGATACAGTATTAAGATGGTGTCAATAATGTAGCAGTAGGCCCACTACTGCATAAAACACTGTTCTTGTGTCATATTTTTGTAACTAAAAAATCAAGCAGACTAAACCAGCAAAAATAGTTACTCTAAATTAGCAGTAAACTTTAATTGCAAGCAATTCTTTAATGTATTGCAATTGTCATTTTGTTGGGCTCTGTGGTTATGAACAATAAACAGATAAGTGACATTTATTGAAAAAACATATAAGCTTAAGTTATTATTTACTGTAAGCTATTTAAGATAGCTTTGAATGAAATTAAACACTATTATACATTGAAATTATTATTTTGTTATTGATGGAAAAATATGGAAAATTTTCCGGAAAAATACCCCGGAAATTTTCCTAAATTATCCAGAAAAATATGAAATTTCTGGACAATTTTCCGCCTCACAACACTACAAGAAACAATAGCAATATTACCTTGTAGATGATAGGAGTGTCAGGATTTTCGACATCAAACTGCGAGAGAAATCGTGAATCTTCACTCCAGAGCAGGCGAATGTCAGGAATACTGTACTGTGCCATTGCAAGACGATCTAATCCGAGACCAAAGGCCCAACCAACCTTTGAGTCTGCCCCAGCTAAAGTGCATAGATACAGGATTACAGGACTTATTCAAGTTACAGATAAACCACACAAAATCTACTGGAAACTCAATATAATGCTACATACAATTGAGAGCAACACCTCGTACAATCAAAATGAGGTTACATGAAAAGTTGTATATCTTGGTGAAGCTGTACTGATATCACTTTTGGCCGATTATACCAATACCGATCATTGAATTTCGCTGGTGGCGTAGTCAGTGTTTCCATGAATCTGCGGTGCCTAGCAAATATTCACTTAGTAGCGTAGTGCTAAAAATATTGTACTCGTAGGCCTAATTTCACGTATATAATACGCACTCGTACAATTATAACGCACACAACTCGGCAGCTACTTTTAGGGTTTTGAGTCAAATTTGAATGTACCGGTATATCTCGCCACAGATAATAATACGCATGTAGTTTGATGTGTCCACCTACTTGACATACATGCGAGCCACCGAAACTAAAACAAAATAATTTTTATCAGCACCGATTACGACAGACCGATATCGACCTATTAGTCCAATAATCGGGCAGATACCGATATAAGTATCAATACAGCTCAATATCTTGGTTTAGTTTTGGACACCTGTCTTTCAGTTCCAATCCAAATGCTTGTTGAATGATCAATGAAATTACACACAGGCCATATCTCTGAATGAGAATAACTTTGCCAAATATGTTATTCTAAAACCATTTCTACCTCTAATTAAATAAACATTCTGGCTACAACAAATTATGTCAGATTATTTTAATGTTAAATCTGTTATTACCGTTATTCAAAATGCGTTGTTCTAGTATTCCACATCCAAGAACTTCCAGCCAGTTACCATTGTACATGATCTCAAGTTCCCAAGACGGATGCGTAAACGGAAAATAGCAGTTCACCCACTTGTACTGCACATCTGAAACATGATCACACTCTTAACCATGCATCTGACTTTCGCGATGCATACTTTCCATCTTTTTAATATTCACTGGGCTTAGTGCTTAAATGATGGTTTACTTGACTGGTTGTTGGATAATTAAAATATGATGAAACCAGTGAATTCCAACTAACAGACACTAGAATGCATTAATTACTCTAGTTCAATTGAGACTGCAAAGGCATCAATCAGGGGTACTTAATACTAAGTAGTCAGAGGAAAATAGTAGACAAAATTAACAAACGTCAGGACAATAGTAGGGCTCTACCGGAGCCCGAGTCGGCCGACCGGAACATGCCTTTACCGGGAGCCCGGCAGGCGAGGCGTCCGGACCCGGAGGGGAAAGATCAACAGGTGCCGGGTGGCGAATTAGTTAACCACCGATTACGGCTGCCGATACTGATTATGCCAATTACCCTAATTCTCGGCCTCATACGGATGTTAGTATCGGTACAGCTCTAATTCACAGCACTTGTGAAGTAGCTGGTGCCCTGCGCTTGGTATTCCAGCGGCATTTTAAAAGCTTGTAGATTACAATTTGCTGGTCAAGAGTTGTCAGCATTTGGATCTCAAATCCTAACTTAGGTCTAAGCCAATATCCGGACTTGAGCATGGCAGCAATCGAGTGTTTGCTGCCATTTGGATCTTCGTATCGCTGTGAAGGTAGATCTTCTGCTCTAACTGCATCTTAGGTTATGACATCCTCTCATACACAAGCTCATTCATCACATTTAGTGATGATTTAGAAAATTAAATCTGCTTTAGTTTTGCTATTACTGGGCTCAAGATTGACTAGCTTATAATTGGTCATATCACAAACTAGAATTACTGCTGTTGATTTGCAATTTAATCAATTTTTAATAATTGGTGTGCCACGATAAGTGTCTGCTTAGTGTGCCGGGAGTCAAAAAGTTTGTGAGACACTGCTATACATGTACTATAGACTATTAATTGGACGAGTCCTTGGTTGATGCTTTATATAAATTCAGCAGCCTGTTACTTCAGTGTTATAATAGATAGATAGATTGTCAAGTAACACAAGTTACTTCATTCTTGCATCAATAGATACAATCTATTCAAGACTTATGCTGGTTGGTCTTGAAATCAGTGGAATGTTTCCTAAATTCTTTCATTCATTCATTTTGAACATTTATATATAGCGCCCCATCAAGAAGACTACTGAGAGTTGCTCCCAACTCCAGCGCGGCTAAACAGAACAGTCTTAAGATAAGAAAAGAACCCTGGCGAGATGGACCTTGGCAAGAGGCAGAGTTCAAATGTCAGGAAGAAACATTATATAAATTTACTTAGTGATAGTCAGTAGTCACATAATGAAAAGTGTATTTTCAGTAGCCTACTTTTGCCAAATAGTTTGAAGGCCAGTCCAAGCAGGGTCTGTTTAAGGTCATACTCCAGTAACTTGACGGCATCCATCGTGTGTGACTCCTGCTTGTCATCCGTCCTCTTTCCATTCTCGTGTATTGCCAAACCAGCAGCGTCTTTCACACGACGAAAAACCTATAGATACAACAGATTAAACAATAGAAAAATAAAAGTAATCAGCAATTTGGTTACCTGTTGTTACACAATATTTACACGATTTGAGAAATTTGACAAACGTTATTAAGATAACACCTGCAATGTTATTTAAATTAAGAGAGCGGCAGGAGAGTAAGTAAGACCTTACCTCAGCTTCTGTGAAAAGCCGAACGCCTTCCATCTGATGAAATGCTGGATAATGCGAGGCATCAATTTCATCTCTTCGATAAACATCACCAACAACAAGAAATGTATCAAAGCCCATCTTCATGAGTTCCTCTTCATGGGCAGAAGTATGGGATCTCAGCAGGTACCTGTACAAAATAACAAACCCAGACAAAGACATAAAGCAGCAAAAAGACAAGACATAAAGCATTATTATTATTAATATTTGCTAGATTTGTAATACGTGCAAGGTCACACCGAAATGTGAATCCAAGGCGTAAACAGTCAGTCGCCAGGTGTAAAGTACAGTTTAGTTCTCCAAATGCTTGAAAGCCAAGCAGAAATAGTGAGTTTTGAGCCACTTCTTGAAGGAAAGAAGTGAGTTTGAGCTGCGATAAGAGTGGTAGTGGATTTCATTCCTTGGGAGCAGAGGCATGGAATGCATGTGAGCCCATAACTGGTCTGCATCGTGGCTCAACTAAAAGGCCCATACTTGATGAGCGTAAGCAACCCGAGGGGATGTATGGATGAAGTAGGGAAGAAATGAAGAAATGAAAGATGAAGAAATTTTATCCTGAAGTCAATAGGAAGCCAATGCAGCTGCTGGAGTAAAACAGATGAACTTGTGTGCAGCGGAACACGTAGTACAACGCGAGCTAAGGAGTTTTGAATGCGCTGCAACCTCTTGAGTTCAATGTCCGAGAGACCAACAAAGATTGAATTAGCATAGTCAAGGCGTGTAGTAGATACAAGAGAAGAGGCTATGATTTGCGACATACTTGCAATATGTTCAATAGTACGAGAAAAATAAACAAATTATACAGGAAGATGCACAGAAAATACAGGTTTAAAGACAGAAATCGAATACATATAGATTGAAAACAGATATGTGCTTATCCATATAGTTTATAAGTAAAATTCATATACAAAAAGCCCAAACAATTCCTTTTTGAGGAAGCATCTTACTGGAAATGTATGTGTTTCTATTCTTTTCTTCATTCGAATTTCAACTATTACTAATCTCTTATGTGTCCTGGTCTAAGCTTCATGTATTGTGACCTAACAGTTACCAATCCATGAAATATACAAACTTTGAGTTAACGTAGTAAGTGTCAGAGGCAGACCGACTCGGATGATCAGCTGGAACCAGAAGACTGTCAAAGTTCTGCTGCGACGTCACCACTGGACTTATGTTATCGAAAACAGCGAAGAGTGGGTTTCCGGCACGATTAGTATAGTTTGCATAGAAATAGTTCTGAATTCGTTGTCGAACTAAGTTTATCGGATGGTTCCTACGATTGTGAAGACACTGTCCAATCTTGCTTGTGACTCGTGGTGTCACATTTGTACATGAATCAACCTCATACATCTCACTCAAGATTGTGAGCCTATCTGTGTTAAATCTTGTCTGCTTTGAGACTGAGGAACCACTGCAGAGACGGAGAGTACTGTGTGGAAAGCATCGAATGATATTCATCATAGACGAACATCTCAGTTGAACAGTTGCTAAGCGCAAAGGCTGCATTCTATACACTGTCCTGAAAGGCAATAACAGAGATATGAAGACAACACAGAACATCATCAGTCTGTCAAGTCATACGAAAGATAAAGAATATTATAATATAACACATTTCTCAATTTCAATAATAATAACAACCAGTATTGTTGTCAAGACCTGAAACCTCAAGACCAAGACCAAGAAACCTCAAGACCAAGACTTTTATTCTCTAAGACTTTGAACACCAAGACCAAGACTTTTAGTCCCAAGACCATTCAAGACTTTTGAAATTACTCGTACATTAACATGATAACAAAATTTTGTGTGTGTCCTAATGAAAAATAAAACAATTATTTGTTTCAAATTAAGCAAAAAAGGTTCCAACAATAATTATTTCTCAAGGTCTATCACATGAAATAGAGTCAATTTCTGTTGGATTTTATAAACACCAAATCACTCAGTATTTTTTATCAAAAATTCTGTGTGGCCTCATAAATATCCCACCATGAGAAAAAACATTCTGCAGGCGCAGAAGTGAGAAGTTGTTGGTACACAAAGATGCACAAGTCGTGTTTTTTAAATCCTCCCATACTTGGTTTCTCATTATATTATAAGATTTAACTACATTAAATTCACTGAACATTCGGGCAAAAATAGCAAGAGCTAGAATAAGTCTAAAAGTATCCAAAATCTAATAGTAATTAGAACTTCAAGTCACTAATGAATTTTCATATACTACTGCTTTCATTGACTTTTCAAAAAGTCTTGGTCTTGAAATACCAAGACCCAAAACTTTTGGCCTCAAGACCAAGACCTTTGGTACCAAGACCAAGACCTTTGGCTTTAAGACCAAGACCAAGCCTTTTTGTCTCAAGACCAAGAGGTTTAAAACGAACACGAGTGCACTCCAGTTCAAGACTTCAAGACCGAGGACGGCGAAAGTGCAGAATCGGGGCTTGTAGAATACATACAAAATACAAACAAGTAACGTATGACGCAGCTAAACCGCTATTCGTTGACCTACAAATACACTGTCTATACAAAATAGAGAACGCACTAAGGTCTGACGTCATGACACGCACTTCCTTCACATCATGCTCACGGACAAATGGTTCACAGACATTTTGTTCACTATGCAGTATCGTGTACTAAGTAGATATACGATGAAAATATAAATTAAATTCGAAGTGGGATGAACGACAAG
>JAQFXW010002654.1:0-12803 GCA_034693945.1 Dendrobaena attemsi
CATCACCATCACCATCATCATCATCACCATCATCAATAATATCATCATCATCATCATCATCATCATAACCGTAATCATCATCATCATCATCATCATCATCATCATCATCATAACCGTAATCATCATCATCATCATCATCATCATCATCATCATCATCATCATCATAACCGTAATCATCACCATAGTCATCATCATTAGAGCTTATCTTCATCGTCAGAATCAGCTTCATCCTCATTTACATCGTCTTCATCGTCGTTGTCATCTTTGTCGTCATCATCATCAGCTCCTTATACCACCAGCCGCTTGGTGGCGATGGGTACGAATAGTGGTGTATAATTTCGGTCATTTGTCCATTTCTGTCCTTAGCGTTAATCTAAACTGATGTGCTATGTTCTCATTAATGTTATTTATCTAGTTTAGTTTGAATTCCGCTCATATGGGGAGGGGGGCTAAAAATTGAAAAAAGTGGATGACCTTTTGTGCACAATCCCAGCCCCTAACGACTAGGGGGTCTGTGGAGTGTCGTAGGCTTCCCCCAGAGGGGTTTGGGGCGGAGACCCAGAAGCCAACGAAATTTTGACAATTATATTCCAAATGGAGCACATTCTTGGCCCTTATTTACTTCCAATTTGTCAATGCTGATTTTGACTTAAAGACAACGAAATTTGTATAATTTGATGCCAAATGGAGTACATTCTGGATTCTTATTTACTTCCAATTTGTCAATGCTGATTAGGCCTATAACTGCTCCGAATATAACTGGGGTTTAAATTAAATGCCCCAAGTCTGTTGCACATCCTCTAAACTGATATCGACACAGCGGGGTCTGGGACAGAGCCCCAGAAGCCAACGAAATTTTTACAATTAGATGCTAAATGGAGTACATTTTTGGCTCTTATTTATTTCCAATTTGCCAATACTGATTTTGATTTGAAGCAAGCAACATTCTTATAATTTGATGCCAAATGAAGTACATTCTGGGTTGTTATTTACTTTTGATTCATCAGTGCTGATTTTGACCCTCCGACTAATTTACTGGGGTTTAAGACACCCTCAAGGTTTTCCATTAGTGTTGTACATTAAGTGATATCGACACAGTGGGTCTGGGGCCGAGCCCCAGAATCCAACGAAATTTTGATAATTTGATGCCAAACGGAGTAGCCTATATATTGGGGCTATTATTTACTTCTAATTCGAGCATTGGGAAATTGGAAGTAAATATGAGCCAAGATTGTATCACTTAAGAAGATGTCGTGGCTAATCAATGCATGAGCTAAACGTTCTCAACTTCTCCATGGGGGCATAGCCCCCCCTAGCCTCTGATTAACTCCGCCCATGGATAATGCCATGGTCTCCGATTTTCAGATATCTTGAAATTCTTGTGATCCGCTGTATCCAACTAATTTCTGCAGAAAAGATTCCTTTTCAGCTTGCTTTCGCCTGATCCAACATTTCGATTCAAACAGGAAAAGCAGTTGCGTCATCGTTTTAAGTTTTTTATCTTATCGATAATACAGTGGTTAGCGCGCTGGACTGTCAACCGAGAGGTCCGGAGTTCAAATCCCGGCCAGGGCAGAAATTTGGTTAGAGATTTTTGCTCCATCTGGCACCCCTTTGCCAACTCAGCTATGACCGCACGCTGTCAATGGGAAGATGCGGAAGAGGTCTGACCACCCGCCTTCGTATCATCGTATGCCGAGGCTAAGAAAATTAGGTCGATAACGCTTCATACCCATGGGGCTGCCTCCGTGACTGCTCTTTTTGCTTCTATTCTTTGTTCTCTGTTTTCCATATCCTGCTCATTTTTCAAAATGTTTGTGAAGCGCGTCTAAATCTCACTGGTACAATTATGTCTTTTTCGTTACTGACATCTCAATTTATTAGCTCACCTAGTAGATAGACATAAAATTGTCCCAACTGCTCAATTGCCTCTCCTTGATGCTGATACATGTGGTTGTTACTTTTTGTATTGCTTTGGTCTTTTCCATTAGAATGATGCTTTGGTTTTCTCTGCGTTGATCATTTTGCGTTAATGTCTACATGTAGGCTATACCTCTGATCTAATTCTAATAGCGAGGCCCAACACACTCTGGATATTGTTTACCAACCGGCCATTTGCTTAGATTCCTACCTCGGTGTTTTGCTAAGTGACATTACTGCTTCGAATATAAAGGCTAAATAGGTAGTCTTTGGAAATTGGATTCATTCCTGTTTTCGAGGCAAGCTATCCTTCTATCGGTTTATCTACTTTAGTGGCACCTGATGATTTCGAAATATCCCTTGTACAGGTACGACATTTATCCGCGAGCTGACCTCTTTTTCAACTTAGTCAGTTTCAATCCGTTGTAAATATTGCATCCTATATTTCACCCATACTACTCATCCTCATCATCATCATCATCATCAGCATCAGCAGCAGCAGAATTACCATCATCATCATCATCATCATCATCATCGTCGTCATCATCATCATCATCATCATCATCATCATCATCATCATTATCATCATCATCATCATTGTTCTCTTCCGTCCGGCCGCGCCGACGACACTCAACACTCAATCTTCGCCAAAGCTTAATCTAACCCGATGGTCGAATTCGAATGCACGAGACAAAGGTCGTTAACGATAGTGATCTGTGGTCTTGGGTTTTCTTTTAGCTTAGTTAACTTCAATCCATCGTAAACAACGCAGCGCCGAGACTAATAGAATGGATTCCAAAGGCAGGTGCTATTTCCGATTGGAATGGCTGTCCATGCGAAGACTCAGCGACTTTAAGATCCTTCTCCACACAGTCTGCTATTCTTTCCTGACAGTCGAAGCATCTGCTGGTACTTTTTTCGCTCCATCGGGAGCGCCACTGTTGAGTTCGCTCTATTGGGCGCTTTATAAATCGACACTTACTTACTTTCTTTAAAAGTTAAAATACATCTGCAGTCAAGAACTTATTCTACAGATAAACTGCTGATTTTGGCGATTCTATCGTCAGCATCACGCACTACGGTACTCAAACCATGATTCAGGTGTAAATGATCGGAGTCTGAATATCTCCTTCAATTTGCTTCCCGTAGGCCTACTAAGACTGTGGCACATGCACCTAAAGAATTACGCCTAGCTGGTTGCTGCATACCGTTATAAACAAGATTCAAACGTCTGCGATCAAACATCAATCAATCAATATTCGTTTATTAATTTATGTCCATGCTGACATAGACGCAACTGGTATATACCTATATAATTATATAACATATAATATATATAATAACTTGATACGATAGAGGATCTAACATAATTTGTAGACACAGCTGTAGATTATCTGGCAACGCGGAGAGAATGCTATAGATCCGAGCTTTTGATCAAGTTATCCGACTTCCTGACTGACCCAGTTATAGCTTATAAATCGGTCTCATCCGCATCTGCAGGAAAGAGAGCGCACACAAATCGCCGCACTCTTCCCGATCTTGTGGATTTGCATATGTCGTATATTTCTACGATGTTCATGGGTCATAAACGGCGTCCGTTCAAATGGGCGAGCGATCAATTCACTTGAAATTGAGGATGGTGAAGACCATAATTAATTTTATATAGCAAAGCACATACATCACACTTTCCATAGATATAGGCTATTATACGCTGACAATTCTTCAGCACATACATGCAATTCCTGATCGTTAGACTTATATCTCGGTGCCTAATCTACTGGACGTAGAATAGCATAATGTGAGTTTTACCTATTGATTAATTACATGTCTGCCATTCAATCTTTCTATAGGTTACAAGACACGTCTACACACACACACACACACACACACACACACACACACACACACACACACACACACACACACACACACCTACACACACACACACACACACACACACACACACACACACACACAGCAGAGGCCTTCTATTAGGCTACAATACAACTGATCAAGTCTAGCCACGTGTCAGAGATCTACTAAAATACAAACTAATTAAAGCCTATCGACATTCTCCTTCCATCCGTCGTCTAACAGTTATAACGTTTGCACTAAAAAGTATTGTAAATGCGAAGTTTCATATTGAATTGAAATGTGTGAGATATTCCGACTAGACTCAATGGAGATTCGAGAACAGCCCGACATTCTTTCCTGACCACGCCCATCATCTCAAATAAGCTACATATGAATGAGGAACAGGAATTGAAAGCGACACTCTCATCCCCTATTACTTAATTACCGGCAGCGAGTGAAAGCGATACACAAAATAATTTTGACGGAAGTAAAAGCGAGTAGAAATCTGTTCGGCTGCTGCATACGTGTAGAGGGGTTTGAGGTATTGAGAAGGAATTCGTTGTTTGGCAGATTCAAAACAAGCTCACAGGGCCTCCGCCGATTGCCATAGCAGCCTGATATGCACATCTTCAAAAACAGCTGAGGAGAAAAAAGGCTAAGCAGAATTACAGACGTGAAACTGTCGAAAGAAGAATAAGAAGCTGAGTTTCCTCAGCATGTGTATACAATACACACATGGTTATACGCGGCGATCGGTTATAGAGCGGACGAGTCTTGTGCGCATAACATCACCAGAGAAGTCAACCGAAGCAACTGTTTATAGAGAACGCTTCAGACCATAGGAAAGATAATGTCTAAATAACAGAGGAGCACCTGCTATGAGCTATAGTATCAACGCCTATTTCCATGTAGCCATATTTCATTTTCCAAAACATTGGTTGCTTATAATACGCTAGTCGCCGTGTGATGGCAAAAGAGAACAACAGTATGTAATGTATGTATGCATTTGTGCATGTATAATATACATGTATGTATATAAGAATGTTTTGCTATTGTTTGATTTGATATAGCACCTAGCGCCAATGGAGAAGCTAGGCTAAATATCTGACGAGGCCGTAGCGTTTTTGGGAAATTTAGAGGATTTACGATAGGCCCACAGTATACAGTAGAACTATATAAGTATACATTTTGACAGACATCTGTCGCCCTGCAGTGTCTCTGGTTCCGGCCTGTCAGGTTCTTTGCTCTGCGGACAAAAGTAAACTATTTGTTCCAAGGTCACATCAAGCCAGAGTACAGAGCAGTGTCTTTGCAGTCGTTGGCCCAACCACATGGAATAGTCTTCCGCTTGGCCTTAGCTTTCGTATACTTATGGTCAATTACAACTGTTCTTAAGTAAATCGATTTCTATAGCGATTATATATGGCCTCGACCCCATGGGTGAGATCCTTCACTACCGCTCGCCCGTTTGAGTGGACGTCACGCCATTTAGGTCCCCATGAACGGACCGTGCTAGCCCGAGATTTTGAAATCTCTGAATGTTCGCCGACACCGAGGCTCGAACCGGGGTTGACGAAACAACCGGCCGGCTCGCTCCCGATGTAGCTAACTGGGCTAGTCTTTACTCTTTGGTCGTAGATGGGCTGGGAGCGCTTCTGAGTAGTGTCTTGAAGAGGCGCTATATAAAGTCCAAAATAAACGAATGAATGAATGAATGAATACATGCAGTATACTTGGTCCTTTCAAAAGACTGGTAGCTTCAATTATTGGTTAGGCCTATAGACCCTATCAAATACTGTATAGTGTATACTGCTCAGTCCATGGTTCGGGCAACATAACAAGTCACTTAATTATTGCAACTGTGGATTAGTAGTTTCTGATTCGCCTGTGTCTTCTTCCACTTAACTTTTTAATCGATAGCACTTCAAAACCAAAATAAAAATTCAGAAGAACGAGTCATGACAGAGAGTTATTCTATTATGATATACAGATAAGCATCTGAAAAAGGTTAAGTCTTAAGTTGAGTAAGAAACGAATGAGAGGATTAGACAGGTAGAGCAAGTTCATGATTGAGGTCAAAGGTCAGACTATAGGGTCATCAGATGACCTCGTTGGATAACGAATATATCTATGAAACACTTGAATAAAAGTAGATCTATGAATGGCCAACGATTCAAATCGGCGCATTTATTTTTATTTGTTTATCAGAAGATTTCTATAGCACCGCTTGCAATGTACTGCTATTCAGAGTCGCTCCTAATTTCAGCGCTGATGCTGAAACTGAGTTTACATGCCAAAGCGTCTAACTTACTATGTTACCTGACGACAGAAGAAGATTGAGTCTACTTGGATGAATCGATTCTAGATCTTGTATTCTAGGTGATGATGATGAGTTCTCTACCAAAAGGCAGGTTCTATGGCGTGCGCCACCTGGGGAATGAGATGAGCGTGGTGGTTTCACGTTGCCTTCCTCACAGACAATTATGGGTAAGCAACTTGTCCAAGGTCGCTACTTAGCGGCTCAAGTGAGGTTCGAAACTGCGACCCTTATAGGTCACAAGGCACTGAATGTCCACTGCGACACTTTGTCCCATTCATGCTAGCCCGAGATATCTAAATCTCTGAATGTCGGCAAGCACCGGGGCTTGAACCGCGGTGTCCGTAACAACAGACTTCCGCGGCCGTCACGCTTACCGATGTACATTGTAGCTAACTGGGCCAGTCATCCAAATCCATTATACTAAACCCCGATATCCAATTATACAGCAATTGCAAGCGAATGACTTGATCAAGGCTTGTGGTAGATTCGAACCATTGACCCTCATAAGAAACCGAACATACCACCATTTACTTATTTATTTTAATTATTATTTATTTATTAACATATTTCTATACCGCCTCGTCAAGTACATTCACTAGTCAGAGCCTGTCCCGATCACAGCTCGAAGGTGTGTCAGAGTAAACGCCCCCGAAGCGCCTCAAGCAATTGTGAGTGAAGGGCTTGCTTAAGATCCTTACGCGTCGGAACCTACAAGGCGCCGACCTTCACCACTAAACCACCACGCCCCACACCCCATGCACATCTAGTAGAGTCAATAAGAGTGGCTGTTTCTGTAACCGCAGATGTTACAGAAATAATCCCGAATAAACTGTGGGCAGTGGTTGAACCAACATGGTGGTAGCAGCAGCATTCGTTCCAGATTATCCGCCGGGTTCCATCCTATAGCTGAACTCAACTTTTGCATCGTCTCCCCTATACAGTTACCGTTAGCCCCGCGGGGACCAATAACACACACCAATAGCTACCACCAATGCATCGACATCGCCGCAGACGATAAGAGAATTACTGCACCTGTCTTCGATCTAATATCCGTCATTTTTACGGCTGATGCAAAACAAGAATTGGAAGAGGAGGCCTCACGAGTGTATCATAGAATTATTCGTTTATGTTCTCAGTCGGGCCAGAAAACAGACGAACTGTGTGTAGATTAGAGGGAACCTATAGTGTGTGCAGAAAAGGAGTTCGTCTGAAAGCACTTACACGACGGAGAACTGTATCACTTTCTTGTTTCTGCCGACAGACATACATACCGGAATACACAGACTAATAAAAAATTCAGAAGCATTTGCATACAATACATACTTACGTACATAAAGAGGTCCCTATAGAGTATAAATATACATATAATTTAATTATATACATATATACATGCATACATATTGGCATGTCATATATTCACGCATATAATCAGCATTCATACATACATACATACATACATGCATTACATACATGCGTGCATGTATATTGTATACATACATATACATGTCATACATACATGCATACATACATACATGTTTTTTCCTTCCTTCCCCTTTCCTTTCCGTCATGAGGCCTCAACATGGCGTTTCATGTTGAGTGTTCTTGTCTCTTTGTCGGATGGTGACCAAGTTTAGACGATCTTTAAATTATGTAACACTCCTATTAATCGTTAAACAGTTTGATGGGATGGGGAGCTCAGTTCAGACGGGCCTGTGTGAAGAGTTCAGTCTTTAATTTTGTTCTGAAGGTGGTGAGGCCTAGGTCAGTGGATCCGCTGGAACCGTGGTTAGTCCAGTCCTACTGACGTCTGCACCCAATCCGTAATTATAATTTCACGTACTCAATAGCCACATCAAGTAATGTCCATACCAGACTTGACTACTGCAATTCTCTTGTCTATAACATCTACTCTTCTCAGACGAAACGCCTACACACAACCCAGAAGATTCTTGTCAGTGTAGTCATCAAAACTCTCAGACACCATCACATAACTCCTGTTATCCAATCACTTCATTGGCAAGCGATCCATCAGCCTATGCGCTACAAAATTGTATCGCTTCTCTACAGCGCCCTTCATTCTCTCAGACCTCCTGCGTAAATTTGTCAGGCAATCCTATTCACTACAACCTACTCATCGGATCGAGTCTACTTCATCTTATGTTATTTTGTCTCGGCCTCCAGTCTCATACTCTCTTCTGAAATTCTACGACCGCTCCTTAGGGGGCCCTGAACCAGGTCGCCCTCCTAATTAATTGTATCAATGATTAAGATTTAAGTCTACTGATAGACAGTGTAACATGCTTGATGTGTTTTGCAATTCACTATTTATTCAGTACTACAGTATTATGCTATCATGTACCCCCGACCGTGCCAATGTCGCCATGTTCATTGAATAATAATTGTCTTTTTAAAACTTTCTCTGCAGCTGCGGGCAAAGAGCCCGAGCAACTATATACACGGTGTCCCATAACAAGTGAGCCCTTTCTTCTTTTCGAAATATATTTGTTAATTCTAAATACAACTCTATACAATTCTAGAGCGCGAAAGAGTGATAAGTTGTCAACGTTTCCTGAAAATGTAATCAAATTCTATCAACAGAGTCCGAAGTTATGCACATTCGAATTTGGGAGAAGAGAACTAGAAGTTTCCAACATTTAAAAGATAGGAAATTTGAGACCGGGCTACCTTACTTTCTAACTGATTTACCGGTACTTAATATTAATAAACATGACCTCATATTTCCGTCATCTGTTTAAGCCTTTAAGTTGACAATAATAAAAATTGGGGTTCAGTCGTGGCTGCACTCAGAACAGAATAATTATATCGATCGATTATCGATCTAAACAGGGGTCAAAATTAACGGTGCTTACTTTCGTGACGTTTCGCACAGGGAACACTTGCTGTCGGGCAGCAAATTTTTCATATTCCATCAGTTCAGTGCTAGTGTTCATCAAGCCAGAGCAACTGTTGATCTGCTTTCAAGAGAAACTCCTGAGTTTATTTCACCAACTCTTTAGTCCCCAATAACCTTGATCTCAATCCACTGGACTACAACATCTGAAGTGTTCTTCAAGAACGTGTTTATCAAACTCGCATACGTGACGTTCACCAACTCAAACAGTGAATTGTGGAAGACTGGATTCATTTTGATCAAGGGATTGTTGACAATGCTATCAATGAATGGCGAAAGAGCATTAGAGCACGCATTCTAGATAATTAATGACAGGCATTTTGAACATCAGCTTTGAAGAAGAACAATTGGCTCAAATTATTAATTTCCTTTCTGTTACATGTTGGAAACTTCTGATTTTCTTTGCCCAAATGCGAATGTACATAACTTCGGACTCTGTTGATAAAATTTGATACAATTTATTATATAGGCCTAGTTTTATTTAGAATAAACAAATATATCGCAAAAGCAAAAATGGGCTCACTAATTTTGGAACACCGTATAGATCAGAACGGATCAGACAAGAATACATGAGAATAAAGTACCAGATGAGAAGAAAGTACCATGAATAAAGTACCAGATTAGATTAAAGTACCAGCTGAGAACATGTACCTTTAGGACGATGAAGTCTGAGCAGAGATGAGCTGAGAACGGACCAGATGATAAGAGCAGACAGAGTAACAGACAGAAAGACAGAGACTGAGATAGAGACAGGCGAGAGTCGATGCTGCCAGCACCTGACAGAGACTGCCAGTTGGAGAGGAGGAAGAAAGGATGGCAGGCCCTGCGCGGGCAGGTAGGCAGGAATTGGAGCAGGATGCTATAGCTGCTGAGCCAGGAAATTCCTTCTGTCTTCGCAGGGTGAGCACTACCAGACGAACAGGCGAACAGATAGACAGATAGACAGAGGTACAGACAGACGGATGGAGTAGGATGCGTTGGCAGCGAATGGATGAGAACGATTTGTTTTCGTTCGGGTGCCGAGAAATCTTCGAAGGGTAGAGAGAGATGTATTCTATGGGACAGCAACAACCGAGCTGCGATGCCTCTCTTACATCTCTCGAGCATTGCCTTCCCTTGCATTGCAGGGCCTCCAATTCAGACCATAAATATATCCAAGTAGACTTATAATTATGCATGCACATTTACATATTCAATTATACATTATGTACAACACTGTAATGTAAATATCTATATCTGATTGTATGTAATGTAAGTAAGTTTGTATGCCTGTTTGTCTGTATGTCCGTCTGTATATATATAATATACATATAATATAATATTATATACATGTATTTATGTATGTATGCCCAAATGTGTGTGCAGTGCAGTGCTTTCTCTGACGGAAAGCCGGAATATCGGGATATCTTTGAAGCTATTAAAATTTCATTTATTTATATTCAATGTGTTTACTAGTGTTGATTGACCATAATAGTAAAAATTCAAATTGTGTGTTGTGCGTTAATTAAAACTCATAAACTTTAGCTGAAATATAATTTTAGGCTTACTATTGATAATTCGTTTCCGTAGCTTAGTGTAGCAAAAGTGTAATAAAAAAAATTATGATATGAAACAAAAGCCTCTTTTGGTAATAATATTATTAATCCAACTCAGAAATTTACAAAAATACTGATTTTTTTTATCATCGAATAGCGTAAAATAATAGAAAGAAGGTTTTCGTTTCGTGATTCTGATTAAATATTGTTCGTCGATAGGTGGTGCACTGAGAATGACCCCCAGGGTCAAAACTCTTCCCCTCCATTCCATCCAGGTGTACAGTACCGGCAGTCAGGCACCTCTACGTGTATATCTCTTTACAAAAAGGCACTGATTGCATTGTATGTATGTGTCTATGTAGGCCCATGTGGATTGTAATAGTATGTATAATAATACACGTAGGCTACGTATGCAATGATGTGTGTGTAATATCACTTGTATATGTAGGCTATGTGTGTATGTACGTATGTATGTATGTATGACACGCATGTCTATGTATGTCACCAATGCACTTCCTTCATCTAGCCAACTCATTCGACTGATTTGAAATTAGTTGCCTATACCTGACGAGTGACGACTTTCTATAAGTAATTTTGCATGCATGAATGTGGCGTCCATGTCTGTATGGCTATATATATGTGGGAATGTGTGCATGTATTGTATGTATGTACATATCTAGTATCTATTTATGCATGATAATTATGTGTGCATATTTGAATACGTGTATCGAAATAGTTAGCGAAGGACAATATAATTATATAATGCATAGCATAACCGAGAACAAACTGGAGCACAACAATTTCAGTGTAGCATAGATTTCGAAATAATACATGCATATAGAGATAGCCTATGTATGGTGGTATGTGGAAATATATTGTCTTATTGATTGATATATGACTATTCTATGGGATGTTCATAAACATTTACATCCGTCCATCAACGTTTGCACCTAGACATTGAAAAAGCGCTTGCTTGATTTATCGATATGTTTATGACTGAAACAAATAAATTATAATATTGTTTCATATGATTCGTTCATAGATTCAGCACCAGAACACAGATTGATAATCGGTTACTTAGCAAGTAATAATGGCGTAATACACAGGTCACAGGACCTTGTCCGTTTGCACTTTCAAACCAAAAGATGTCATGCAAGTGAAAACCACTGAATATACATAGTTGGTTTAATTAATGAATGATTGAATAAATGATTGATTGATTAATAAGTAGAATAGCTGAATTATTGACTCATTTGTGTCTAGATGGACTGAACAAATAAATAAATGACTGAAGGAATGATTTAATAATTGATGAGTGAATGCCACAAATAATTAATTCAGTCATTCTATCAATCACACATTCACTGATTGATTGATTTATTCACTCATCCAATCAATCATATTTGCATTCATTCATTCATTCGCTTCATTATATAACAAAAAAGATATGATAATGTATGCAAGTCAATTCCTGTAATAGTTGTACAAAGGCTTTTGTTTTAAATGTTAAATACTTTTTTACATTTATATTTCTATACCGTCTCTTCAAGTCTACCCATAAACGGTCCCGTCTACAGCCCGGATGTGTATTGGAGTTAACACCTTACACCCGGACGACTATGGTTCATTCTCGCTCCTTTGCTTCTATTGGTCCCTCTCTGTGGAATGCACTATCTCCTTGTGTTCGCTCTTAAAATCTTTCTGGAAGTCTATCCTCCTCCCTATTTCATATCAAGACCACTCTCTTTTCGCTGGGTCTTGCGCACTGGAAGCGCTTCTGAACGGTTTACCCTGCAAGAGGCGCTATATAAATGTTTAGATACGATACAGCTAAGGTAAACCGTAAAAACTAATTTGGCTGCTCATAACTCGTATACAGAGAATAGAATCTGTCTTACGGTGTGACCTGAAACCAGACACAAACAACATTTGCCTAAACCAGACACTAATAACCTTTGCTAAAGGAGACATTAATTACCCCGCCTATAATACACTGCACGACATTATATATTAGGCTACATAACTTATCCTTTACTTTCTCAATTTGACCTGATCTTATCTTATCTGCCTTTACTTATCTCACCAACTTTTTTTACCTGACCTTACTAAACGCATTCCACTGTGGCTCATATGGTCGCATGATTCATGTCTCATGATTCAGCTGGCTGTCAGGGAGAAGACAAAAGGTGGGCATAGGAGATAAACATTCCAGCTGGGCGGCAGTGTTAAGTGGGGTTCCACAAGGATCAGTGCTTGGACCATT
>JAQFXW010002655.1:0-12803 GCA_034693945.1 Dendrobaena attemsi
GGCGATAATCGGGGTTCGTGAAATTGTCGCAACTTATTTAGATATCAAATGCTTTCAATTAATTCAATTACTTGGCAACAAATAAGCACTCAAGTCAATGGATGTTATTTGTTAATACTGTTTTAAGGGTGAACATTTATAAATATGAAGTTTATTCAGTGATTTAAAAATTTCTCAACTATTTGGTATTTGTGTCCATATTTTTTGCCGAGGCGAATTTTAACCGAATAGTGAAATTTTGTGCCGAGGCGAATACCGAGCCGAATTTCGGCTCATCCCTAAAGATTTCAAGATCGAAGAGGAAAGAAGACGACGCATATCCAATTCTAAAATTGGTTGAAAGTCGTTGAAGACAGACTCTGCAGTCATGAAGGCGGGAGGTGGTGATCCAGCTGTGGAGTTCCGAAATCCGTGCTGCTTAGACGTAAGCGTGGTTAAGAAGTCGTTGGCTGTGAAGGATGGATTTGTTGGCATGCGAGAAGAATGACCAGAAATAGCTGATCAATAAAAAGCTTTTGGAAAAGTATTTCAAAGTCAATAAATGTTGCAGCAAGGTCATAGACAGGGAGGTGTTTTGGGTGTTTAAACACCACCACCCCACCCCCCCAAATGAAAAAATGGTAATGTAAAAGTTTGTTTTTAATGTGACAAAGTAGGAAAATACGAGTTTTGGGGCGTAAAACACCCCCCGAAATTAAATAATGTAAGAAATATTTATTTAGGACATAGAAAACACCCCCCAAAACAAAGTCCTGGCTACGGCCTTCAGTTGCAGCACTTTTAGTGATTCCACCTACTGTAGCCTACTCTGAGGATTCAAAAGAGTGTAACACAGCAAACGTTACAAACGTTTGTGGGGCGTGGTAGTGTAGTGGTGAAGGTCGCCGCCTTGCAACCCTTCCCAACTGCCCTGCAAGGACCTTTAGCAAGTCCTTCACTCACAATTGCTCAAGCACTTCGGAGTGTAAAACTCTGACACACCTGCAGGCTGCAGTTGGGTCCGCCTCTGAGTAGTAGTGGTCTGTAGGAGGCGGTATAGAAATACACAAATACAATAATATAATACAAAAAGGTGTTCCAACGTTTGTTGCGTGTGAAATATTTAGATAAAATTTGGTCGCTACACGTAAATATGAATTACCTTTAAGCCTGTAGAATTCCATCATTAAGATTTCTTCTTTTGATGGAAATATTAGCAAATAACTGTAAAACGCTATTGAATAATTAAAAACAGTGGGTGACATCACTAAAAGTTAAATAACTTCCGTTCTGTGTGAAATATTTTGGTGAAAGTTGGGAGTTTTACATAAATGGGAGTTGCCTTTCAGTCTGTAAAGTTTTATTTGAAAATTCTTACTTTTGACCGAAATATTAATGAACAACCGCAATGTTCTCGTTTTTATTTGGCCCACGTTTCGCTGTCTCTTATCTGGAGTGGCAGTCGCATTAAATTGGTTTTCATGCGGTACATCTGAAGTTTTTCGTTTTAC
The DNA here is from genome assembly GCA_034693945.1 of Dendrobaena attemsi. Classification (NCBI taxonomy): domain Eukaryota; kingdom Metazoa; phylum Annelida; class Clitellata; order Crassiclitellata; family Lumbricidae; genus Dendrobaena; species Dendrobaena attemsi. The sequence goes on from JAQFXW010002655.1 coordinate 1,491, forward strand.
TGTTGTTTTGTATTTTTCAATTAATCAATTTTCGCCCATTAAGTATGCAAGCTGACAAAATGCAATTCATTGCAGAAATTTCCGTTAGAGTTCCACGAATCTATTTGATAAGATACTAGAGGCCAGCTCGTAATAGTAAAGACAAGTTTTTTAGTGTTCGTTTCGATATATATTTTTACACAAAATCTTATTATAAATTTCAGTTGTAATTGTCAACCAATTTGTTCTATATCCCACATAATAAATAGCTCTAAATTTGGAGGATTGCATGTGTTTTAATCCCATACTTCATGTTGCCGAAAGTAATGGGAAACGGTCATCCGGTGTACCGGTAACCATGCATAGCCTAAACAACATAGCCAACCCAGATGAGAAGAAATTAGAGAGCTACGTATCCTAAGCCCAACTACCTCCACTAAAGCAAATAAGTGGCAGCTGTCTTTCATAATCCCACTTCAAGTTTTACAGTCCACATTTCTCATCTGTGTTCCCACTTCTTTTGTACTAGTAACATTTGCATCTGTCTTTAAAACCTAGGCCACCAATTGATTTTCAGTTTATGTTGGTTATTGCGAAAAACTCAATGACTGTAATTCTTTTGTCATCAGGTGTGATTGTGAGGAAAATCAAGAGAGACAAGAGAATGAAATCCTGGTTCTGTCCAGTATCTACGATGGTCAGTTTACTGTCCTTCCTCACTCGGACAAAGGTCGTAGAGTGAAATTAGAAGTCGACTTGCCAGGGCCTTATAGGATCAGAGAGCCCAGTTTAGGTTAGCGGAACATCTCTTGTTCTCGTTCTGGTAGAAATACTGGTCTTAACTTGATTTCTGCTAGCAAGTATAGTTGTATAGTATACTGGGTTCACTGTTGAATGTTAAGGGTTATGGAAATGGAGAGACCGAGGGAGGGTTTTCAAAGGAGATTTCTGTGACTATTGAATTGAAATTAAAAACTCAGTTCTTGTCTCAATCTGGACTCTAGCTCACTATTGTCAGTCATTTTAACAACTGTGCTTCACTTTGTGCATTTCACGAAGCTGATTTTATACAATAGCGTCATTTCTAGGCTGTAAGCTTACGTAATACGTACATTGTTGGATGTGTTAATTTTAAGACCAAGACAGATGGTGCCACAGCTAGACAGGTGTAGGCCTAGGCTACTGTCACTTTCGGGCAGTGTCGGACTTGTCTGTCGTCTACGTATTCAGAAAGCACAATAAACCCCAAGGCCGTGAAAATTACGCTTGAGAAATGACCCTCGGAGCATAGCCTGGGATCGACAGCCATGACTTATGACCAGCTAGGCCTAACCATAGCCGTAGCATAGGCCTATTTCCCTATTTCGTTGTGTTAATTCCAGGTTCAAATGAACATACCGCGCATACTGCACTTTTTAATATGCGAGTATAGGAATGATAGTATTCTGTATTATTGTTGACCCCTCATCTGGAATGGGCTCCCACTGGAGATACTGCTGCTGCTGCTTGGGAATAGCATGACTGATTTTCGTGGGCACTGAGTTTTTGAGACTCGTGAGTGCCCCTCCCCAAATTGACCCTGCTATGCAAATTCTTGATATGAATGAATGAATTACATAGAAGTGCATAGGAATAAATAAATAAAGGCCGGGTACAAAAGCTAGTTTATATATATTTTTGGGGCATTATTTATGACTAATGTGAAGTGTGGTTATGGCCATTATAGAATTATTGTTGTGTAGTATAAACCACTTATTAAAGGGTAACAGCAGGAAAGTCAGTATTTAGCATTGTGCTGCAGTTCTTGTGCAGCTTGTAAACCGATAATGTGGATTTAGTTAATAGCTCTGCTGCTTTGCAATATTAAACCACTTAATGTTCACCGAAACGGCGCCTAAAGCAGGAGTGCATAATGTTTCATTTATTATATTGTGTGAGGTTAAGGTTGTTTAACAAATGAGTTCGTGAACTCCAAACCATTGTTATACAGCTGCTGGTTGTCGAAGAGGGCTTGTAATTGTATTGTATTAGGACTTTTATATATAACAAATCTTCCAGAGCAAATCCATTCGGAAGCGCTTCCGGCGCGAAGACTGTGAGGAAAGAGTTCCAGAATCCAGACCACGTCTACACAGAAGTGCTTCCAGCACGAAGACTGAGGAAAGAGTTCAGACTTCAAGATGTAGAGTAGACAGAGCAGCAAGCAGAGTAAAGAAGAATTAAGCACAGGAAATAGTTCCACAGTGCAGAAGGAAGTCCAATGTAATGTAAATCTTAAAAATTTCTCTCAGCACCATGCAAAATTCTCATTGGTGAGACTAGCTTCTTCACCAGGGCTGTTTCAGATGAAGTCCGCAATAGTCAGGTTGTTTGGTCCGCCTCAGTGCCAGATCAGAATCTGTAAGTTCAAGCCAAGGGGACAGTAGAAGTCATTGCTGGTGTTGTTGGTCATGACTCGTGGGGCAGTAGTTGTTGCTTCCGATATTGTTACTTTGATGATGAAATTTGTTTTTTTACAGAGGAATCACGGATCTTAAAGCATCTTCCACCTCTTAAACTGCACATTACAATGCCAGATACCTATCCTTCTCATGCCTGTCCTGATGTTAGTTTTCACACTCCTTGGCTGATGCATTTACAAGTATGTATTAATTTTGTCTTTGCTTATTCTGGGTTAGCGATTGAAGTTTGTTTGTATCACTGATTTGTATCCTAGGTCTTTGTATTCAGGAATTACCTTGTGTAGGAGGAATACAATGACCAATTGGGGGCATGTTTACTGTTTACATTTCTACTTGCACACTGATTGATGTTCAGCTTCTTAAAACTGTAGTGTAATGTATTAATATTTTTGCTTTGGAAACTGTTTTACCTTAGCTGCTAACGAAAGCCATCACACAGCACAGTTGAGATGATCAAACGCACACTTATCTGTGCCAACTGCACTCTTAGAGAGTGAAGAAACACGTAGGCAAGTAAAATGTCTGCTATTGACTTGCGTTATTGAAATTTATGTTATTTGTTTATTTATTCACATCTCAATACCGCCCTTTCAAGTCTCCTACTACTCAGAGGCGGTCTCGAGTACAGCCCAGAGGTGTGTCGGAGTTTACATGCCGAAACGCAATGAGCAATTGTGAGTGAAGAACTTGCTCAAGGTCTTTACGCGGCAGGTGGGATTTGAACCTGCTACCCTTCGGTTGCAAGGGGGCGACCTTCACCACTACACTACCGCACCTCACTTACATTCTTAAAATTGTAGTGTAATGTATTAATATTTTTGACTTTTCAGGTTTTGGACATTAAACAGAAACTGAAAGACTTGTGGGATCAGAATGAATTTTCAGAAATCGTGTTCATCTGGGCAGAGTTTCTGCGAAACGATCTAACGGATTTTCTGAAGATGCATTCAACTATTGTTCTCTCTGGAAAAGAGTACAATGACGTCATCAGTTACGACAAAGCTAAATGTCGTTACGAATTTGAGCATTGTCATGTGACGTGTGAGATTTGCTTTGAAACAAAGCCTGGCTTAGAGTGCATTATGTTCAAGCCTTGCGAACATATATTCTGCAATGACTGCGTAAGAGCAGACTATGAGATGAAAATCAGAGAAGGGAATCTTGCGGCTCTTTTGTGCCCATCTCAGCTGTGTGAATCGAAAGCGGATCTTGATCAGGTACTGTCATGTTTAAAAGACTGTGCTACAATTGTAACTGTTATCACAAACTTATGCAGCATCATTTCAAAGAAAGCCCCGCACTCTGGTTAGACCTGATGACTCTATATTGGCGTCTGACTTGTTTACAAAACTGTACTTAAATGTAAAATGAGATCAAGGAATTCATGTTACATGTTGCACTGCAATTTCTGTTGGTAGTTTCTTTGCTTTATATTTATTTGGTCTTCAATTATAACTTTTTCCAGTTGTTTATTCTCTTCATATGTTAAATTTGTATTTTTCCAGTTGTTTTATGGAAGATTTGAGTGCCAGTTCCACTTGATATTGGCCTAAAACTTCTTGGAATTCTTTATAACTACAGTTGGCTATATCAGAATATAGACTGTTCTTTGCTGTTTAAGGGTTTGAATTTTGTTATTTAATTGATATTTTACAAAATCAATTCTTCTATATTGTTTTCCGCTTTCAGGGTTCAAATTTTTATTTTATATCAATGAAACCAATATTTGTGCAGAGTTATACAATTTCTTACCGAAAGGTGAGATGACCAGTGCTTTTATTTATTTGATTCTTTCAGTTGAAGAGTCTGGTGAGTTCAAAGACCTTTCAACGTTACGATCAACTTCTACTGCAGGCGTCACTTGATAAAATGCCCGATGTTCACTTCTGTCCTGCTAAGATTTGTTCTTACCCTGTTATTGTCGACAGGGCTGATGGTGTTGGAGTGTGTCCCAACTGCCGACATGCTTTCTGCATTTACTGTCGAAAGACCTGGCATGGTATTGAACTGTGCAAAGATAAAACTGGTTAGTATTAGCTTCTAAGAATAATGATTCGATGTTAAAGACAAGTTTTTTAGCGCTAAATCGGTTGATTAGTGGCTTTATGTCAGACACCTAACATTTTTAAAGCAGCTCATATTCACCATGCTCTCTCCGTTCTACTGTGGGAGGTGTGCTGGTTGTCCATTTTGTCCGCACAGCAGCTAGACAGAGGCGTGCCTATTAGGTTGTTGGTCCCTCGCTTTGGAATGGGCTCCCTGTGCAACTGCGCTTTGTTTCCTATGGTCCAATCTGATACATTCTTCACGCACCTCAAAACTGCTCTTTTTGCTCGTTTTGGGGGTCAGGAGCGCCTCAAAGTAGTTGCCTAGAAGGGGTGCTATATAAATTATCGTAATGATTAATGAATGAGATGACGAATGAAACTGTTGATAGTAGAGGCGGTAGTAGAACATGAAGTGGGATGATGGCTGAAGATGCAGAGCCAGAACGCGTCAACGGCTCAACGCCAAAATCGCCTGCTTTGCCATAAGGCAGTGCTGTACTTTTTGTTGGTTTACTGGCCCTGCACCTGCAGACTATTAGACTTTATTCTCTACTAACTTTGAGACATTACTATTTTAGCCATGATTCAGTCTGGAGCACTTCTGAATATAGACTGTCTTGAAGGGGTACCAGCCATGCTATATAAAGCTGCTTTAATTCTAATAATAAATAATAATCAGATGGTTTCTGACCATTTGTAGGAGTCTAAAGGTGATGTTATTTTTATAGAGGCCATCAAACAGCTTCTAAGTGAATATGAAGCTGCAAGTAGAGTCGAGAAAGCGGCCCTTGTGAAGCGTCATGGGAAGAGGATCTTCCAGAAGGTTTTTGATGAACTGTCATCAAAATGGATGAAAGACAATGGCAAACCTTGTCCAATCTGTAGATCTTACATTGAGGTAAGTCGCACAAGCTTATTATACTTGATTACGTTATTGTTCATTTTCTTAATCTGCACAGCAGTGGAATGAATTGCTTCCGTTCTGATGACCTGAATGAATACGATGAATGTAGCATTGCAGACATGTATTTAAAGTTTAATGTTTGTTCCGTTTCATCTATAAGAAAATGGTCCTCAGGTAACTAGAAAAGACAGCATGCTCATTGCTCATAGGATCCAAACAATGGAGCTTTATGAGCAAATGCAGGGCTTTTCAAACTGTTTTCATTGGAGCAAGACTACGAGATATCGTAGGGTCAACGAGAGTTTTGTGAAGATATTCATTGACACTGCTTGGTTTTAAATACTTAAATAGAGTGTACTTGGTTCAGCAATCTATGCCTAGAAGAAGCATAAAGGGTCCCTGATCTAAAATATTTCAGTCTAACGTCTTACATGACAGTGTAAACTCGTTTGCCTTTTCTTGGTTTGTGCATCAGTCTGCTTAATGTAGTGTTATGTGCCCCTTGAGGCTTGATATGCTGAACTGGTTAATGCACATTAAAAGAACTGCATTATAGCTTGAAATACTGACTTCCACATATTGTCCTTTATTATGATTAGCCTGCTTTAAGTACTTAAGCATAAATTGTATCGCGAATCACTTTACCTTAGCAAGTCTAAGCTGTATATCACAATTATTCATTGCATTTACTTTGTTGCTGCTAATTTTATGTAATGGTAGTAATTGGAAAATTAACATATATAGTGCTTCTAAAAGCTAGTACTCAAGATATAGTATTCAGTTTTAGTTAATAACAGAACTTGAGTTGTATGCTTTCAGAAAATCGGCGGCTGTCACAAAATGCACTGCTACAAGTGCAACAATTATTTCTGCTGGTTATGCTCAGCAGTACTTTCGGAAGACAAACCCTACACACATTTTAGTGATGAAAGTTCATCATGTTACAATAAGCTGTTTCTTGGAGTCGAAGTTGATGAAGAGGAGCCTTATATACCTGAAGAATATGATGATAACATTGATGATTATTTTGATAATGAACCTGGGCCTGAAGGTCAACTGGCGAGCGATGAGGGAATAAATGAATTGCAACCCTTCTTTTATGAACAGCCTGCAGAAACACTGCTGGACTTCACCGATGCAGTTGAAAATTTGTATGAACCTCATTTCCTTGGTGCAAATGAAGAAAGGGATTTGGAACGATTTGAAGGAGAAGGGATTTATGATCACGATGAAGAGTTCAGAATTTCTGTTCTGAGCATTCAGCAAAAATTTCTGGATGCAGCAGGTCATCGACCACAGAAACTTGAGCAAGAAGACGGTGGTGAGGAGCAGAGACTTAAAGGAGAAGTCGGCTACTCGGAGCAGGAAGCTGAGAACTCATAATGCGACTACGATGCAAGGATACAACTTTATCATGACGGATACCATCTGATAGGACTGCATTAGAAGTGAGTTGAAGCAGGGAGGACAGGTAGTAGAATTGTTATGTTTTTCACATTTTCAGATTGTAACATTGAATGTTACTTTTGAGACCGGTCATGATTTATTATGAGTTGTTTGTTTAAATTAAGACTATTTAAATTTTTCCGTTTAATATGCTAATAATTGCTTACTTTTACATCTAATTTTCTTGCATTTAAATCATGTTGAAGCTTTAGGATTTTTTTAACACAGAAACATTGTGCTTTAAGATTTTGTGAGATTTGCTATACAGCATTTGATTTTGATGCAATTATTCCATTTTTTCTAATTGCAGTATGTTAATGATCATATTTTCATTTAGAGACAGTTACATCAATGAACTGTGAAGGTCACTTGTAGATTCACTAATTCACTTTTCTTCATAAAATAGTTTGTTAATTAATATTTATTTAGTTGAAAAGAGAGCAAGTGTATATGTGGCGCCACAGAGCAAAGCCAGTATATGTGGGAAATTTCACATTATTTATTATTTTTATTGGAAAGAGGATCCTTTTAGCTTCAAAATGACACCAGAACTATTGCGCTTGCACATTCCTTGACAAAGATATTCTTCAAACGAACTTCGTAACTTGTTCATGTTATCGTTAATTCTGAGGAAATCGCATTTAAACTTTTAACATGGAAACAATCGTAAATCTGACCCATTTGTCAGCGCATAGACCGCTATTGGAGTTGGAATCAGTATCATTTTAATCAATAAATATTCATGCATAAGCGTATTTAGCTTATCAGTGTAGGATTTGACAAATTCATAATATTTTGCACATTCTCTGATCATTTTCATGTCAATTTGAAGAATAAAATGCACTTGTGAATATTAATGAGACCTAGTATTGTGATCTAATAATCACGCGTACAAACCATCGCCAGTCGCGCATGCGCTATAATCTTCTCGTGATCAGGCTAGCCAATAGTATTGCTCAGATATTTAATTAACCATGTCGTAGCCTCGAGGCCTCGGATGTGCTTTATTTTTGCATCGTGTAACATTCACAAGCATGCTGATTGGCCAAGTATTTGAGTAGCCATTGAATTAAGTCTATGTCTGGTGACTAGACGAAAGAATAAGCTTTCTTACGTATCAAACATTCTACGGTAACGCTACAAAAATTCTATGAAATTAAGGTGCAAAAATAGTCTATTTTGAACCAAAATCAGATAAAACTGAAACAATACCTTTACAAAAATCACCCAAAAGCATATTAAGGAAATAAATTTTAGAAAATCCACCAGTCAGGAAATATTAGGAAGGCATATTTGCACTGCTTTGCGTAAGAATCTCAAAATGCTAAATAAATAACTTCCAATACTATTTTGTTGTGTTATTCAATAACGGTAAATGCATTTACCGACACAATACCGATTTTGTTGGGCGGTGCCACATATTTTGTTTTGTACATAGCCTATGACCTTTTGGAACTCTTTTTCATACTAATATGCTTTGTTCAATTTCCAATAAACAAGGGAAGCATAATTATTTTCAGGATGACACTGTTTGATATTAAGGTTCAGAGATAGTTTCTGAACATTTATTTTGACTTCCGGTGTTGATGTGTTGCTTTTTTTATAACACAGTTTTTGATAGAAAATGCTATTTCTGTGTCGGAGATCAGTTGAAATTTGACATGTTTAAGTTAAGTTGCAGTCAGTTGCAATAATCAATGAGATGCTGAAATGATTGTCTTTACAATTATGTGCTAAAGATTTAAAGTACTTCATAGTCATTACATCGATGCTGTGCCTTTTATTATTTTTCTTGTGCGAAAGTATTGTGGTTGTAAAATTCTTTTGTGTCCTGATGAAGACTTAGCAGTTAGTTCCAATTGGAACTAACTGCTTCTATTATTGTTTTATTGTTTTAGTTATATTATATTATATTATGATCTGTTGTTAAGTGAGAGTAAATAATTACTTCTCGGAGTGTATGTTTTTTTTAACGTTCAGCTAACACAAATGTCTGACTGTTCATGTTGTTCATTGCGTTTAATGGCTTGTAGAGAATGTAATCCCAGGATTCTGGAGTTCTTTTGAAGCTTGGAATTTGCAAACATGCAATCCTGGGATTAGCAAACATGGAAACCCGTGTTTCTTAGATTACAAATTGTGATTAAAGGATTAAAATTACTTCAGTCATACTGAGCATAATAATTATTAGTCTTCCTCAGTGTTTTAGTTGTTGGGGTTTGACCCATGTCCGCCAGTTACTTATCTGACCCCCCCAGTTAGATGGGAAAAATAGGTTGGGACATGGACAGAGTTCATCAGAGGTTAGGAGACTATGCCCCCATGGAGAAGTTTTTTACTTTTTAGCCCATGCGTGGGTTAGCCCCAACGAGGGTTAAGGCCCCCCAAATTTGACACTAGATTTTAAGTAGAAAAGAAGGGAAATGACCTATTTAAAAATGTCACCAACCTTTTTGGGAGTTGAGGATTAATGAATTTTGGGAAGTAATGTATTATGCTACTATACCAAGGCCGTAGACAGGGGCCTGTTTTTGGTGTTTAAACACCCCCTGAAATGCAAAATGGCATTGTAATAGTTCGATTTTAATGTGAAATGGTAGGGAAATACGAGTGTTTGGGCATAAAACACCCCTGAAATGAATTAATGTAAAGGAAAATTCTTTAAGACATGAAAAACTTGCCCCGAAACATAAACTGCCTTGCACTATACCTCCAAGATTACTCTTGTCACAATCTTTTGATACCTCTTATACACGTAGTCCTACGACTGAGTCATTCATACATGTTAATCTTTATATAATATATGTATATTGTATTTATAAGACTGTAATCGGGTCAATTTATGGTACTGTGATGAATAGTTTTAATTACAGGCTCTATCCCGGGTTAATTAACTTCTAATCCGGAGATTTGCAGAATGCTCCGTGATTACATTCCGATGATTTCCTATTAGCTTGCCCAATGGCATCAACGGATGACACACCAAAACCAAGCTTCGAGATACTAGTAGGCATACGGTAACCTGCCTAGCAGTAGGCCTAGGGCTATACGAAGCAGTAGACCTATTACGTAGGACTCTTATTAAGAAACCTTCGTAAGATTATTTCAGTTGCTGGAAATTTGGTCGCTTAGGAGGCTGGGCCTCATGGCCAGTCATGGGCTGATCGTTAAAGTAGCTATAGTTGTTAAGGAGCCTGGTTTCAATGTGGAACTGATTCGATATACAAAGAGTCCAAGAAGCTTGTAGGGTCGAGACCATATGCCCTGGCCCCTATACCTCTTACCTTAAGAGACGAGCAATTCAGTTCTGGTGAGAAAGAAAGAAGTGAACCAATGTAGATCCGCGTTAGTGGCGTCAACTAGAATAGCTGGAGAATGGAGCGTGGGAGGACGATGACAAGGTCAAGAGGTCGATTATATTACCATTGCAACATACATAATATAAGCATACATGAACTAATAGAAGTTTATGTAGGATAATGGTCCAGTTTGGTCGTTTCTCTGGTCATATATCGGCATTAGCGTCTAAATCCCAGAGCAATTGAGGGTATTGCTGCAATAACCAGGTTTGTGCAAATTCGTAGTTTTCGGCAAATCGCGTTTGAATGTTTCGATACATTCACATGCTTGCCGTTTTGTTCAGGAAACAGATAATACAAAAATTTCAAAAGTATGAAATGTCTTTATTCATAATTAATTAAAGACTCGCTTTTATCATGTCCTGTTATAGCTAATTAATTAATTGCATTCATTTGAACGACAAATCCGGTTATTGCACGGAAATTGTCTTATTGTGGTGAAAATTAAATTGATGCAAAAATCCAATACGTGAAGAAACCTGGTTGTTGCACGGAAAATTTGTGTAGTGATGGAAACTTGATCGATGCAAGAACCAAATAATTTGAACAAACCTTGTTGTTGCATGCAAATTATAGGCGTGAACATTAGACATTGTAAGCTTAAACACGTGGGAGCACCAGGTAAGTGAACACGCATGGTTTATGCAACCAAATTATCACAACAAGAAGAAACTGAAATGCATTAAACAACAGTTACTGTAACGTTCCAACAGATCGACCATAAATAATACTTCCGGTCAAGGACTACCAAATCCTAAATTAAGGCAAATGTTGCATTCTGTGAGCCTGCCTTTGATATAGGCTACTGCTCTCTAACAAAAAGCTGTAGGCACTTTGTAACTTATCAAAATATAGATGAGATTATTGTTGGGATTCTTATTTCCCCAGTAAATTGATGCATCAGATCTGATCTACCGTTGAAAAGTTCTCACCAGAAAGGTCACAAAGACCGTTGAAAACACTGACACTTCTGTTACATATGTATAGTTCTTGAAGGGGTGTACGTTGATGGCATTGTCGTGTATTTCTACTGCTTCCCCAGGCATTGTTTGCTCATGGGATAATTATGAGGTAGGCCTGTATAATTATATAAGTATTGTTACAGTAGACCTCAG
>JAQFXW010002656.1:0-12799 GCA_034693945.1 Dendrobaena attemsi
TCAGAGGCGGTCCGGACTACAGCCCGGAGGTGTTTCGGAGTTTACACACCGAAGCGCAATGAGCAATTGTGAGGGAGGAACTTGCTTAAAGTCCTTACGCGGCTGGTGGGATTCGAACCTGCTACCTTTCGGTTACAAGGTGGCGACACTACCGCGCCCCACAAGAACCTAAATTTACATTTATTTGTATGCGACTGCTTGTAACCTGCTGTGTTGTGTCAGTTTGTCTGCAATAAAGGAATATACACACAGAAACAATACAAAGCTGTTTTGAATAACGTCATAGCTCAGCTGAGGTCAAAGAAAAAGGCTCTGAACATGAGTGCACCTAGGCTTTATGAAACACATATTTATCAGAAACATCTTTACAGTCCTTTATGATTTCATTAATTAACCTAATGAACTATTGTGAGCAGAAGTTCGGTAGATTTGAATTTCATACCTGTTTTGAACATCGATCATACGCTTTGCATACGAATAGCCAAAGTTTGAGTCATGAGGCGGTCCACTGTGCACCTGCACACAGACCAAGTTCAAAGGTCAGATCTAAAGCCTTATGTTCCGGAATCAGTAGTAGCAGATGCATTAACTTGATTGCACTCAGTGCCAGGCCCAAGCCCGGGTAAACAAGGAGGGCGTTGCTAACGATCTTTATTATCACAGAGTTACTTAAACAGAAACTATTACTAAGTACTAGCAGATACATTCAATGTGTTCCAGGAGGAAATACGTTTATCTATTTACTTAATTGGTAACGCATGCAAGATCACATCAAAATGTGAAACTGAGGCACAGAATATACAGGTGCTGTAAATAATACGATGATGCTTACTATTAATGGTAAATTGGTAACAGTATGTAACTGTATGTTAGTACTTCTTACAATTAATAAACTTATCGGCATAGTGCAACATTGTATAACATTCCAACACAGATACCACCATTGACCAGCACATGTATTGCATATGAATGTCTTTGACTGCAACTCACTTTTAGAATATAATGAATCTTAGGAAATAGAACAGAATATCTGGCACTAACACCTTCAGTGACAAGAGGTGCAACAAATTGATGCGTGACTGTGCAATGTGCATATGTATCACAAGTATTTATTCAGTGCCTAGTGGAAACGAAACACACTCTATAACATACCAATGTGCTCTCTTTTCCTGCACTGTGGAATGGTCTTCCACTTACTTTACATTTACTACCAAAAGACTTCTGGTTCTTTTATGCTTCTCCGAAGACTCTGCTCGTTTGCCGGGGCAGGTTTGGGAGTGCCTCTGAGTAGTTACTTGAAGGGGCGCTATAAAAATTTGTGAATAAATAAAAAAAAAATTATAATTGTGCATAATACTGCACATACAATTAGGATAAATAAAATCTGACACAATTTTCTACGCGTGAGAGAGTTAAGAGTTGCCGAACACTGACCATCGTCTCGTCGATTGGATAGGTTGTCTTGTCAGGAAATATACATGTCGAAAGACAGGAAACGACTTTCTTAACACCAGTCTCAAAGGAAGTGTGCAAGATGTTATCATTAATTATGAGGTTTTTTCTCTAAATGAAAAAGAAAACATGACATAATATTATTATGATATGACTGGTCGCCTAAAACACTACAAGATATAGTTTAACATATATGTTTGACTGTTTGTAAACCAAAGTGCGATAATGCAGTTGGTTTTGAATAGAGAATATACTTACTTACTTACTTAAGAGGCTATATTATCAACTTTGCAGCACGATTGAATTTTCACGGAATCTCAGATTAGAGCAAAATGTATTGTTCTTGTTGTCTAACAGACTTGGTAAAATAGTCTAGGCGCGTTGAGCTGAGAAGTCACAAAAAAACGCTGCAAGCGGCAAGTCATGTTCATTTTTGGCAACATACTTTTCTTAACTAATTCGACCATGCTGATTATGAAAATCGCTGTTGACAGGCTAGATTTTGCGCCTAAGGGTCTCAAAATCAAAAACAAAAACAAGAACATTCATGAAAAGTGAGTGACCTTGTTTTAGGCCTGGTATTACATATCCAAAGTAATGCTCATATTTGGAAACAATGTTCTCTAGGCTAATTCGACCCTGCTGATTACAAAAAATCACTGTTGCCAGGCTGAATTTTCAGCTTAAAGGTCTCAAAATCAAGAACAAAAACCTTCATGCATATTGAGTGAAAATGTTGGGCTTTGTAGTATATATCCCAAGCCATTGTTCGTATTTGGAAACAATATTCTCTAGACTAATTTGACCCTGTTGATTATGAAACGTTTTTTCACTTTTTGCGCCTAGACTAAAATTTCTAGACCCACGTACGAAGATATTCTGCATCACTGTATATTTCGCCTAATCGTCAGCCATATTTCTTTCAACATTTGCTTCTTCCTCGTGATTTATCACCATGAACTCTCTCATCAAACTGACCCCTCTGCAAAGTGGAAACTGACTAAACTTTCACTTCGGTTTATGCCAAGGACTTTCATAGTGCTCACCGCCATGCAAACAGATCAAAATCAATAATCAGTTCAAGTGAAACTATATTAAAACACACAATCCATTGGAGAGGACTATTTGAACTTTGTTAATCATAGCTTATGTGCTTTCAGCTAACAGTTTCCTTGCTTGTCAAACACCAGCCTCTTGCACAGGGGCGTATTTGGGGGGGGTTTACGGGTTCAAACCCTGAAATGATTTTTGTCCATGTATTTTTTGAATTTTTTGTAGTTTAACCCCCCGAAATGTTGATTAAACCCTAACCCAGCCCAAAAATCCGAGAAATAGACTCGAAATCTGTGAAATTGCGGTGAATGACAAAAAAGGTCATCAGCTTTTTTGGTGACTTGCAGAGCAAACATTTCTAAACGCCCCCTCCCCGAAATCAGATTCTGGCTACGCCTCAGAAAGAGGGTCCAAATTCAGAGTGCTGCTGATGAATTACAATAGATAATTACTTCACAGAAATTCAAACAAATTTAAAAGCAAGACATCAACCTACAAGAAAGTCCAAGTTGAACTTGAGATTGAAGAAGAGACCGCCGACCATTGCAGCCAAATGGATGACGTGCGTTGGTTTGACGCGTGCAAACAGAGCCTTCGTTTGTTCTATGTTCCTGAAGACAAACGACACACAAACCAGTCAGTAACAATTTCAAGTAGATGACAAATGTTTTCCAAAGATTATGACAAAAACTAAGCTAAACGTATCCTCCACTCATTCAACCATTCGTATACATTTTATCAATTTTCCAAGGTGCTACAGCCGCAATCTGAAGTACAACATGAAAATGCCTGGTAGAAATCTTATGTTTTTTCAAATCAGAAGTGTAGGATAGGTAACTAATTTGCAATTTAGGAAATCTGAAGTTTAGTGTGAGGTTTTACAATTTACATTGTCTTGATTTTTACAACAGCCACGAAATGATTTATGCTGTTGTACAGTTTCGTTTAGTATCTCGTTTCAATAGCAGGAGCAGGTTATGATTACAGAACTTTACTCGTGACAAGCAACCATATATATACACCTCATACATTATTAGTTAGATGTTAGTTAAGGTTATTTTTGTTCTTTTCATTCCATGCTGTGTTCCTACTGTTCTCATCTGTTGCAAGCAACAACAGTTGTCTAAAAGCCTATAACACACTTACTCAGGTGGCCCTGGCTTGCGGGGTCATTGACCCCTTCTGGGTCTCTGGGTAGTGGATATTGGGTAACCATGTGTTTTTTAATTAGCTGAACGTAAGTTTATGTTCGTCATGGTTGCCGAAATAAATGACTATATATTCGTTTACTAAATTCACATTGACAGACCGCAACATGATTACAGACAGGTTTATACGAAATACGGCCCGCATAGCACTACACGCAGGTCGGCTAACAGCGGGTTCCACTTATACTAATGACCTAAGAACTGGAACACTTCTGGTATGGCAAATCCAGGAGTGGGGCGGCGATCTTGTTTTCCAACTGACACGACTCACATGAGACAAAAGAAAGCGCCTTTGGCAGCTAACAGCAACTTAAAACAAATTACTGACCTACATGGAGCTCGATCTCATGCCGCCAGAACAGCACTTAGCTTATCGACCAGCCGCTCTCTCAACTAAGCTACGGACTCACTCCATAAATGACTTATGACTATATTAAACAATGACACAGAGATGTAATCCAATTGAAAGTTGAAGTTAGATGTTTACGTGAGATCGGCATCTTTTGACGACAGAAACACCCATTCCTCGTCTGGTCGTTTCTCTTCCTTCTCGACAATCTGTTTGATCGCCATGCCGACCAATCCACTGCCGCCCGTCACCATGATGACTTTTTTGTTGTCCCCTGTCGACATTTTTACTGCGTTTCCAGATCTGTAAGGAACAAACAAGTATAGGAGGTAATTAACTTACTTCAGCTTGAGTCTGTTTAAATAAAAGACGAAATATTTGACAGTTTAGCATTATTTATTAAGCATGTACCATCAACCAGCTTGTATAATTTCTAACATATTATAATATTCTCACTTAGTGTTTTATAAGCAACATTTGCATGATTATCATCAATCATCTCACTTCTTAATTTATTATCAACTATTCCATTCGCAATTATGCTTTCTTTTCGCAACCAACATTTCCAAGTGAACATTTAGAAATAAGGTGTATTTACATGTATTTCTCGCTCTCGCTGTATGCTGTACATTGGCTGTGTGTCAAAACAGCATAAATTTTCCCTCCGTTGGATCATAAAGTTGGAACGCGGAGAATTGTTTTTGTGCACACCCATCAAGGAATAAGGACTGCTGGATGAAGGGTAAATTTAGGGGCAGACTGAAGGATTATTTGGACGAAAAGTTTGCATGGTCAACAATACATACAAGAAGCCTCTCGTGCGTTGACAATGCATGCTACAATGAGTGGGAAATACATGCACCCCGTCTCTCAATGTTCGCCCATTTCCATCCGTCATGTATGCTTCTTGGTAAAATCATATTTGAGCATTTTAAACTCTGCGCTCAAACACTATCGCATTTCAGCATCAGCATTCTAAACTGTTTCCATTACCCAAACGAGAAGCGCTGTGTGAGTGATCAAAAATGTTCATAATATTTTATTAAAATGAGAAGCAGGATGAAGGATGAAATGAAGCAGGATGAACGATGAAGGAGGAGCGAGACGGAGGATGAAAATGTTCACATTAAAGCACAAAGCGGTATGAGTGATGAAAAATATAATACTAAAACAAGAAGCGGGATGAAGGAGTAAAATGTTCATATTAAAACAAAAATCGGTATGAGCGATGGAAATGTACATAATATCAAACAAGAAGCCGGATGAGTGATGAAAAAGTCAATATTAAAAATCGCTATACATGTAGTTTACAACACTATTTCTTAGCATGGGAGTTTAAAACGCTCAAAATACAATATTACCCGCTTTTTCATCGTTTTAGCGTATATTATCCATATCGAAGTGACGACAAAGCCACCAGGTGGCTCTGAAATCTCAAATACTAGAGTTCCGCTACTCACATGGCTTTCATTTCCAACATGCAGCTGTAAAGCGTCATGAGGGTCGGTTAGGGTAAGATTAAGCGTTGTGAGAGTCGGTTAAGGTCAGATTACTCATTGTGATGGTCGGTTATGGTTAGCATTAGGGTTAGTGTTGTCAATCGCAATTTAGGCTGGATATTCCATTTCTACTCCTGTTTCATTATCAATATTTTCATCCATAATCTGAAGTTTTCTTGTCAACAACTTTGTTATTCATCCATATTCGATTTCACCATTAACATTTAATCCGTCATTTCACCTCTTGACTTACTCGTACAGGCGATCTATTTGAAATGGGGGCCCCTGTATTTTGCACATTAGCCAGCTGTATCAGGGTTATAGAAATAGGACCCAGACTACAGTTGGAGTGGTGTGCAATCGGCATGTTAGACATCGTGAGAGTCAGTTAGGGTCAGGTCACCCATCGTGAGGGTGGGTTAGGATCAGTGTTAGGGTTTGTGTCGTCTATAGTAATTTGACTTGCGGTCATTTAATAGGTGGAGACTCTACGTAGTCATTGCTATTGATAGCGCCAAGTCGCCAACAACAAACGATAGACTAGGGGCATAGTTATTATATTGAGGGAAACACGATTGAGGGTCTTCAGGTATGTAAACGTTCATTGGTCGATTTAAATATTACAAAGAGTACACATGGGAGTTTCTCTGGTACTAACTTTTAATTCAGGAAAATATTTTGTATAGACGACACAAACCCTAACCCTGACCGACCCTCACGACGGGTGCCCTGACCCGATGTGGTAACGTTTGCCTTGCCAGTCTGTGTTGAAGAATATCATGAAGTCGTTTCACGCGGTCACCTCTACTTGATATTATCCGCGAACAGTCACACAGAGGTTTCTGTGTAAACATTTGCCCCTATATAACCAAGTATGCCCTATAGGGTAGAAATACATGGGACCCCGTTTTGCCTTCGCATATACTAAACAGCGCTAAACTGGTAGATTACCCAGAATAGTTACCTCTCAGCAAATCGCCGCGTGGCAGTAGCCTATCCGTACTTTAAACGTCCGTTTCCACGAACCCCCACCCGGTCAATAATTCTTTTTAAAATCTCACACACAAATAGTCACAGAATTGAACTCTTTTTTGCTGTATTCTTTACACCTGTAACAGGATATTATGCGTTGACAATCTTTTATTACCTGAGGATTTTTATATGAATTTAAACAGTGTCGTTAATAACAAGCTACACGAATTTGTCTAAGGTAAGGTAGAAGGGCGTTTTAACTTGTAACCCATAATAATTTATCCCCATATCTAGATCATTACAGCTATGTATATTCGTTTCGTTTAATCTAGTCCCAGGTTTAATGCAAGAAAACACTCTGACAATAACGCAGAATATGTTTACAAGATTTAAATTGAACTAAATTAAAAGAAGTGGTTTAATAGTTTAAATTATAATTGTCTTTGTTTATAGTCTATAAACAAACACAAGACATACTCGTTCTGCTTCAATACAAGCCTTCAACCAGCTGATTAATAATAATTTTCAATTTCATGGTGCATTATAATAATAGCACTCTAACATTTTAAAACCTGTTTAGTCATTGTAATTTTGTATAATTATGTACGATTGTAGGCCCTCATAAAGAGACCTATATTGGCCTACTGTGATGTGGTTGCGCTTTTTGTCTGAAACGATAAACCTTTAGCATAGGCCCTTATAGGCTATTAGACCTACAACCTGGGACGTAATTATAGTCCCAGCTACAACTATACTACACGAGTTGTGAAAGGTAATATTATTATATGGGCTAGGCCTACGTCAAGAACGATTTTCAATAGGCTATAGTTAGGCTAATTAGGCCTAGGCAAAGTATCTATATACTTCTGAGTAGTCTTGTTCTTGGAGATGCGCTATATCAAAGTTCCGATACGATACAATAATATTATTATGGTTTAAGTATCTGTCAGCATAATAATAGGCTATTCTGTGTTGTCAGCTATATAGCTGCTGTCTGGCTCTGCCGCTATAAGCTTACATCGCGGATTATGTAACGGATTCGATCTTCGACGTAGCCTATTATACAATAAATTATAGTAACAGCATTCACAGGAGCTGTGAATAAAACTTATTATTATATTGAATCTCAGAGATTGTGAAGACGCGAGGTCCAGCAGGAAGACACTTCGAACATCCAACATATTAAAGTAGGCCTACTATAACAGAGTAATCCATCCCCAAAGCTTGTAACTGACATGGCAGTGCCTCAATCTGTATTCTGCACTGTAAATTAAGTCAGTGCAATTAGGCCTACACATGGGTTCAAAATGGGATTAACCACAGTACCTATTATGGGTTAAGTATCTGTTGTTTCTAATCATTTAAGTATCTGTCTGATCTTTGTCGTTTAAACTGCAAAAATTACCCGCCTAGCTGCGCAGTATCTGGAAACTCTGCCTAACGATTTTGATTTGACTAAGCGTCTGTGAATAGCTGGCTCGGCGACTTCGCTTTTGTGTGCGCTATAGAAGTTTCGAGTTACGACTAGGTCTACATGTAGGCCTAATATAACAACATACATGTACCAAGCTATTGGTCAAAACTACACCACGGCGCTCTATATGCATCTGAAACTTTGCATGCACATGTAGGCCTATATTGGCAAACAACTTAGCATACCCATCTGATGTATTGTTTATGTATTATTGCTAGTAGATAGTTATCAGTCCCTGTCTTTCTGTAACCAGACTCGCGACCTCCAGACACAATGGACATGTACAGAAAGGCTGAAACCTGTGCTGTCTGCATTACACAGAACAATCTCATCTGTTATGGAGACTTGAGCAATGCAGTGCTGCCTCTGATGCCAGCAGTCAAGAAACCAAACACAAAGACATACCTTCTATCTATCTATCTATTTGGAGATTTATAAAGCGCCTCTCTCAGCAGAGCAATTCATAGGCGCTCCCAGCGTGACAATCCGTAGGAATGAGATAAGCCTTAAGCAATTTAAGAAGCCCCGCCTGAAAGCTTCTTACGAAGACTTGGAGGAAGGCCGTTCCAGAGGGACGGTCCAACAACAGCAAAAGACCGCTGCTGGGCCAAGGCAGTTCTCGACCAAGGGACAAAGAAGTCAATGCGATTAGAGGAACATAACGGTCTGGAGGAGAGAGCAGGAGGTTTGAGGATGAAATGATGCGACGAAGTTCAGCTTCCTGGATAGGGCGGAAACCATCAAACTTGACATCATTGATCGTAAACTGAGCCCCCGCAGTCGACGCCCGTAGTGCCTTGTCGGACATCATTTTGAGGAAGTTTATAACACATGGCAGCAGATTTCAATTCGAGCCATGCACAACTCGACTACTGCGTTACACTTTACACAGGAACCTGGTATATTATTATATAGGCCTACAGCCCTACACCCAAACCCAGAAACTTCTGCATTTAGCAGCTGCTAACATCACATGCCACTACAACCATTAAAGTTTGGAATCTTTTCACAGATGACAAAAAGACGTTGATCTATGGCCAATTATGAACGGATACACATAGTGTAAAATATCTGACCTGCTTTGCTACGATGCATGTAACACATGTTCTCCTTAGTACGGGGAACATCAAGCTAATTTGCCAATAACAAAATGAGAAGTAATTGCTGGCAACACCAAACTACAGCGCAGCAGAGTAAGGTCCTGAAGTGTAATGCCTCAAACGTAATAGCTTCACAGCGACAGCCTGTCACATAAATCCGTCATTGCCTGGATGCATACATTTTATTTAGTCATAAAGTAAAGGGCCAATTGTAATTAAATTTGTATCATTCATTTTAATTCTAATGCAGCCTAATATTCTTTTGCAAACAAAGAACAGAAAACGGACTCAGAGAGTACAAATCGTACAGTTCAGCCACAGGGAAGGTATTGTAACGTTGCAATCATCTGTACTGTAACATGAATCATCATTAAAAAAATCCACAGAAACTCAAGCATGTGATTTCTACTGCCTGCAACTTATATTACGTATCAACAAAAATATCTCAGATATATATGTTGTATACATAGATTACCATGATACACATAATATTCCAGATTAGAAGATCTTGCATATATATAATGTATATATATATATGTACAAAATTTATATGTAATATATATATATGTATGCATGGAGATACACACAGATATATATACATTTCACATACAGCCAGCTGCCACACCTTCTTCATGTGATTACGCATGGCCGAGAGAGGATTCAAAGTAGTCTGCTGAAACGAACTGAACCAAACAGAAACAAAACATTCTAAGAATGAGAAGAGAATGTTGCACATGTTGACCTTGACAAGGGTCATTCACACGATATGCCGCACCCCCTTCACTACGACTTATTATTGGACAGTCCGTCCGGAAGTTGCGGGCGCTCTTCCAGTTTGTTGTACTCCAGGTAGAACTCCTTCGGAACCTTTCTCCAGTTGTGAACGTCGAAGAAGAAGTACGTTCCTCGCTCGTACGTGTTTGTTTTCGCAAGTGGCTCCATGCCGGGAGCGCGCGTTATCCAGACTCTCTCCTCTTTGTGATATCTCCAGTCTCTGTTGTACCTGTTGTGTATCAAGTATCGTATTCAAACATTTATACAGGGTAAACCGTTCAGATGCACTTGCAGTGTGCAAGGCCCCACGAAAAGAGACACGTAATTATCAGCAATCACATACAACCCTGTCTTGCTAGATTGCACGAAATAAGTACACAGCACAAGGTAAGTTTGGTGTAAATTTAATGTAGGTGGTCCAATCTTGCAGTATTAGTTTTCGTCCAGCGCTCCCTTTTGTTCCATTGCTTTATGTTATGTTAACTTCTTATTCCTGTTTGTGTTTAACATTACTTTATACAAAACAGTGATGTCCCTCCTTGAATGTAATTACAATGCTACAATGGGAACGTTAGCTTATCTCAGATTTAAACTCTCACCTTTGTTTGTCAACGCTCATTGACAGGGGTAACACGAGTCTTATTTGCTATCGAGTCACTTCTGCACGGGGCGAGGCACATTTTCCTGGCAGTCAAAGCCCAAAGTGTCGTCTTTGATTGTGAGGTTTGGGAGACACTCCATAGAGAACTGATTGTGCGATTATTCAGTCACTAACGATTTGGTCCCTTTAATTGATGTCCGACTGGTAAACAGAATAGGCCTACCGGTGTAATGGCTACTGAGTATCAAAGCACGACAGGACTTCCACACGGCAGAGTGCAATAGAACCGCTGTTGTCACTTTAGAACCAGGGAGCCCTGATTTGAGTGTTCCATAGGACCATCGCCTCTGAGTAGGGATCTTGAAGGGGCGCTATACAAATTGCGATTGATTGATTGATCGCCGATGGCCTATAAATGTTCCCGCAGTCAAAATGTTAAGAGTATGGTGTCAGTTCTCAATATAAAGCAGGCAGTGTCAATGACATTCATGCATTAAGTCTGAGAAGTCTACCAGAAGATGGGTGTGCTTACAATTCTGCTGCGGCAGCCAGCTGTAGAAGATCTCCACCGTTGACGTAGAAGAGATAGAACAGCAGATCTTCATGATACCGGTTTAATCGAATCGGAGCCAGCTTGTCTCGTACGTAGACATTCGTCAGGTACTCGGGTGGCACATTGTAATCTAAAGTGAGACAAATAAATGCTTGACATTGCACAAAAGCTGTTCTTGATCAGCATCTCGTCATCTTCAAATTCCGGTGCTCGATAGTACAGTGGTTAGCGCACTGGACTGTCGACCGAGAGGTCCGGGGTTCAAATCCTGGCCTGGACAGAAATTTGGTTTGAGATTTCTGTTCCACGAGCACCCCTTAGCCGACTCAGCTATGACGAGTACACTGACCTCGCAGTCGGTGGAGAATGAGACGGTGAGGGAGAGGACTGGCCACCGCCCTCATATGCCGAGGCCTAGAAAATGAAGTCGCTAACACTTCATCCCGATGGCAGCCTCAGGGCTTGCTAAGGGTCTCTTCTTCTTCATCTTCAAATTCAGTTGGCTACCAGAAGACAAGCATTAATGAAATTCTTGTTTAACAATTGTTTAATTAGAGGTGAACTCTATTGTTTTAAATTCTGCATTCAGATTGCATCGGCCACTCTCGCTCTCCCCTCTGAAGACTGATTGTGTTGGAAGCGAATTTGTTGGGGTAACTATTAAAGGCGCTTCATAAGTTAAAGCTTTCAGTTACAATTGCCAACTGTAGAACTTCAGCAAACATTTGAAACACGTACCGATATCTTGCGGCCGGCAGGGCAGATCCGACCAGGGCGATTGAAATGTAGGAAACAAGTTGCTGTTTTGAAAAGAAAATACAGACACATTTCAGCAAATCAGCATAAAATAAGAAACTTTGTAAATTAGCAGTTCAGGGTAATAGTTAATCAGCGGTGAACAGTAATAGCACACATTAAGAGCAATAAAGTACTTTCATTATCACCATTGACTAGATGACAACTTACCAGAATGTCAACAAACATTTTCAGGTCAGACCAATGCAACCATGTCTTCAGTTGTTAACATTATTGTCTTACTACTCACTTCAAGACTGAAGAGGTCTTATAGTAATTTTAAAATAATTAAATAAAATAGTTTATATAAAAGAAGGTATGGAAAGGAACTGACTCTGGTTGGTTGAGGTTGAGTCCCAGCGTTGTCAGGTCGATTCCCGGAGCAAGCGCCACTAGGCTAGGGTCGTTTTCCGCCGTACGTATAAACGTCAGAAGGCCAACCATACCGAATTGATCCGTTAACATACCACTTGGTATATTGGTTATGGTTCCTACCCCAAAGAAAACACAGCTGACATTTGAGTCTTCTCATCTTAAACCAACAGCATTATACCACCACAGCAAGTAATCATTTTCAAGTAGCATAGCAAAGTCGTTGAAGCTTGAGGACAAAAAACGCAACTTGCAAACAACAGAGTTCATCACAATGCCATTAAGGATGGAAACAGCTGAAACCAAGATATAACGTGAATTGAAATTTTATAAACACATGAAATAACACTGTAGCAATGCATGATGCCTTAAGACGCCATCAATTCTACATATTTTACCAGCACGAAATTTTAGTGTATTTAACATGCAGGTCACATAGTCAGTTTACAAACGATGCATCCCAACTGCATGGAATATCGGTGAACATAAATAAAATTATAAATTATATTTTACATATCCAAACTCTGTAGTAGGAATATTTTCAGGTTATGGTCAGAAATCGATGGCATGACATGAAGCCCGATACGACGTCAGCGC
>JAQFXW010002657.1:0-12799 GCA_034693945.1 Dendrobaena attemsi
TTACGCGGCGGGTGGGATTCGAACCTGCTACCTTTCGGTTGCAAGGCGGCGACCTTCACCACTACACTACCGCACCCTACAACTTTTATACACAACTTTAACTAAATCCATGAATTAATATTTATAAGTTGTATATTAAAACCTCAAGAATAAAATCATCATGGATTAAAGTCTTCTGCTGGTCGATAAATAGACATTTTAATGATTGACTGTTCTATAATAGACATAGGTGCTTCTCTGTAGCCATACCTTTACTGCTGTTGTTCCTAGTCTCTTGAACTCTCCTTTTGTAAAAAAAATTAGCTCTGCAGATTCTGTTCTGATCTCATTTAGAGTATCATCTTTTCCTGGACTTGATTCTTCCATGCGTTATTCCTTCACTCCCTCCTTGACTTTCAATCAGTCTTACCCTGGAATTTGGATGGCACTCCACTCCCTCCTTGACTTTCAATCAGTCTTACCCTGGAATTTGACTGGCACAGCAATTTTGCCAGGTATAAATATTATATGATATTTATATTTGGACATGGTGTAGCGGAATAGTCGCCACCTTTGCTTCCAAAAGGTCGCGGATTCTTTTAAGACTCAAGCAGGTCGTTCAGTCACTCACAATTGCTTAAGGTGATTCAGCATGTAAACTCCGGCACACATCTGGGCTGTAGTCGAGACCGCGTCTGAGTTGTAGTAGACTTGAAAATGCGGTAATAGATAAGATATAATAAATATAGTGAGAATTGACCAATGTCTTTAACATTATAAGAGTGTCACTATAGATCTCTGTGACATTAGATTAGGATTGGATACAGCATGAATTTCATGAGTGCTTTTATAAAGCATACTGGTATCATGGTATGTCATCGTGGGTTAAAAGCCTTAGATTGACAATCAGACAGTATTTATTATAGTTAGGACTGTATTTACTAGGTGAGGCCATGTTACGAGGAGTTTTATTACGTACTCTTCTCAAGCAGTCAGCCGATCAGCTTTTTTATTTCCTACAAGTACCTATTTACGTACATACTGTCCTACAGCAATATTTGATTTATACCATTGTCTTCTTCTGTTTATGTTTCTGTTCAATTAATCCTAATCCTAAATTCTAATTGTATTCAATTAATTGCCTAATTAAATGTGATTTTACTATTGATACTATTTTCATCTTACTGTCAGTTCTCATCTTATCTAAACATTTAACATATCTATAGAGTTACCCAGGCTCTAGCGTGATTCATCCCTTTCTGTGTAAGCCCATTGAGATTGATCCATTTCCTTTATTGAACTCAGATTTTATCCAATCTCCGGAATCACTTCTTTTATAGTTTATTCTTTCTTTTGTTCTTCTACTTGTCATGATTGTATTTTGAAGGCCAGATGTTTGTTTGTTTGTTTCTCAATAAATTCATTTGAATTGAATTGAATAGAATTCGTTGCAAAGCTTTCTTACTTAGCATGTTTGTGCTTTGAAATGTCAGGTTATGAGGCAGTCATGTGCAGTCCAGGCAATCCAAACTCAACAGATTGTCGACCCTGTCCACCAAACACCTTTCAGCCGAATCCTACAAGCTCAGTTGATATGATATATTGTGAGGTCAAGCGCAGCTGTGCTGGTATGTTAGTTTGTTTTGTTAGATGTAATAATAATAATATGGTACTGGAATGACAGTTGTGCCATTTAACTTGATTGGTTACATGATTAACTTTAAACCGAGAGGTAAATATTTCAAGTTCCTGAAGTCTGGACAGATATTGCCCTGCGGCGCCTGCGCCCTTAGCTAATTATCTCCCGCTGCCTAAACACTTTTCCAAACGACAACAACCCTAACTGCTGCTTTGCCTCCTCTGACTTCTCGGAATCTCGACCCTTGACCACCACGAACTTGCCTCTGGACAACCCTTATGATTCGAGCAGTTCTCGGGAATTGGCTGGTGCTCTGTGCTTTCGAATAGCACTTTAGAAGTTTTGAGATTACGATTAATTCGACTATGATGAGTACTTGCTGTCAGTGGAAGGATAAGATGTCTAGGGACAAGACTGACCACTAAGTATTCTCATAAGAAAATAAAGTCGCTAGCACTCATTACCCGTGAGACCCAGGGAACAGCACTTTTCTGCACTTTATTAGCTCTTGTGCATATGCATAAAATATCTCCACCGACTTTACATGAACCATGACAATGCAATGCATGTCGATTTTGCATGATGGACCTGGGATTGAATTGAATCCAGTTGCACAGGAGTTATAAGTTTTCTTAGTCATCACTTGGTGCCTCATGTTTCGGAATACATGTAGTTTGGTCTTATATAATTTGGAGCAACCCTTCGGGATATCCTTTCTTCATATCCATTTGAGTTTTGCCAATATTTATATAATAATATTATAATTGCACTGAGTACAGCCGCTTTTTGCAAGCGGTGTGCAATTTTGTGCTTCAAGTATGTTGTCTTCTGTGTTTTAATTATACCGCGTTGCAGCCACTTAATTCTATCTGATTATCAGTGGTGGTCATTATAGAAGATATATCTGGAGAATGGACATAATTCCCTGGACATAATCCCCGGGACAGAATCCTCTGGACAGAATCCCCAGGGTAGGACATAATACCCTCTGACTACACGCAATGTCACACGTAGAAACAGACAGCGACTGAGTAAGTAAGTGCATGTGTTGGAAACTCTCCATTTCACCCGATATTTTGTAATATTCAATATCTTTGCTTGTGCTGGGTCCATTTAAGTCATATTTGGAAGGCTTGTTGAAAAATGGAGTAGGATACTGCATATAAAATTTTATAGGTATTGGTTTAGTTTTCAAGGAGTTATTGACAAACATGTAATGTTCTACTTTTCATCCGGACACAGTGTAGATAGATTATGTGATCAGAACCTACAAATGCCGTCTGCTAAGGAAAACCAAGGCAAACAACTATACAGGAAAAAAGCTGCTCCCGTCTCACACCCTAAGTTTGCGTTGAGTGCATGCGCCAAGTACAGCATTATTAACTAAATGCACTGGTTGTGCCACACCAACTAGCAAGCATGTTCCCAAGTTTCAGCCACCGAAAGACTGATTCCAATGCATCCTTTGTTCACAAGCGCTATCAGTACACTGTTGTATTTACTACTCTTTGCTACAACTTAGTTACTAAATGACACTATTATCAATATAAAAACTTTAACATTAAGTATTGGTGAATATTTATTATCACAAACACATGAACATGTACCACATTGTTACCATTATCTGTTTCAGTCATCAAACACATGGCCTGTCCATAAAGCAACCCAGTTTTTATTAACCATATTAAATTAGTATGACAGAAACAATTCAGTTAGAGCTTCACAAGCAAATATTCATCTAAGCCATGAATTAAAATAATTGGTTTTGAGTTCTCTGATGCACCTTAAAGCTTCTTGAATCCAGCAGGACTTCACACAAAGTAAACACACACAAAAACACTAACAAACTTAAGGCTGCCACAAATAAACCACTGTGTAACACCGAAAAAAAGAATCTCTCTCTGGAATAATAGAAGTCAAGAAAATGAAAAGGATGCTAGCTGTAGTCAATTGAAAATTAACATATAACAATAAACGAGTTGTGCTGTTACCAGTACAGCTATGCCCACAAGAGAAGCCACAATATAATAAAACAGAGAGAACACGCACGATACCATAAGTGGGGTGAGAAAACCATATATTCATTACTACGGAGAAAAAAATAATATCTCATCATTGGGGGTATGAAACACTTAAAACCAAGATGCAGAAGATTACTATTGCTGGTTGAGATGCAAGCAGAAAGCTTAATATTGGCCAAGCAACAATAAAACTTAAGAGTGACAAAGTAGATTCCAGTAGATCAGGAATTGATACAGACAGTGTGAAACATTACAGTGCACCTGCATGAGTGTGCAGAGAACAATCTCAGGTAGTACTCACAAAATGTTTCAACTTGCATGGAATCATTCCAGTAAGCAAGGACTTCATAACGAGAATATATGTTTGTTAACAAAACCAGTCAGCCTAAAATGGTTCCAGAAAGCCCAGAACAGTTCTGAGATGCGTGGAACAAAGTTTCGAAACTGCATCAACAACTAAAGAAAACTGCCAAAAAGTCAATTCCCACAAGAACCCTACGTAACAACATCCGCATTAGCCCAGACAAAACAAAATGTATTTGGTGCGTCACAGGTGCAGTTCAGAGCATTTGGCTCCTGGCTATCAAAGAAGTTTGCATAGCTGGTAGAGTTGCAACACGCATTCGGAAGCAGCGTCGACATCCTCTGTCACTCTATCTCTCTCTACTTAAGATCCGTCTGTTCAACAGTGCCAGAGGCCGGTCCATCTGATGCTACGACCGGTAAAGTCTCCCTAAACAAAACAGAAATTTCATATCAGGCAACCAAACAGGCAACAGTTCAATTGTATTGAAGAATTCATTAACTCTTTGAGCCCGATATCTCTCACTATTGAGGGACATTATCCATAGCGCTACAGAAGCCTCGGGCTCAAAGGGTTAAGGCTGTCAGCATAACATATAGAGCAACTACAATGTACACTCACAGTTTGTGATCCAGGTTAAGGACAAATTTTAATGAATCTCAGTCATTACCATTCTATTGTAATTACCGCTGAAAGACATCCGGGTTAAGTAATGGCAAAATAGTGAGAAGGAATAGTTGCACTGTTGCATAGCATTCTTACTTAGTCAGAGGAGTCACGCCATCTGGTAGTCTGTTTTCATGTGTCACTCCAGCACCTTCAGCAGGAATACCATCAGCCAGTTGCAACCCCCTGTCACTGTTTACGGCCAGTTCATCCCCTTGCCCAAGCTCCTGGTTGCTGGAGCTCGCTGAGCTCGAGCGCTGATGATCACGACTTTTGGGGGGTTTGAGGTTCACCTTCAGCGGTCCATCACGGGCCTTAGGTGACAAATCAGGAACCGATTCCAGGATCTGGATGTGGGACTTGTAAGTATCTTCTGTACTGGCAATCTTACCTTGAAAATTAAAAAAATCAGTCTTTGTGTATGTAATCTTCAAAACTTATGAGAACTACGCGAAGTCAAATCAAGGAGAAGCGTACCTTGAAAATTAAAAAATCAGTCTTTGTGTATGTAATCTTCAAAACTTCTCAGAACTACGCGAAGTCAAATCAAGGAGAAGCGTTTAATGCACCGGCACAATACTAATCAAATCCAGTCCGTAATAGCCCCCGAAGACTTATCCATTCCATTGCAAGTAGACAGTGTGATGCTGCAGTGGCAATTGGTGAAGCTACTGGTCGTGTGGCGGTGCACGAATATGATAGAGTAACATTATAACACTCATGCACAGTGTACGTTGTACAAGGTGCTGATGAACATATATAATTATTTGGCCTCAATCTAGCAATTTACTGACCATTACAAATACGACTAATCGATACTCATTTGTTCAAGATATCTAGTTGACAAGAGACACAACTAGTCACAACGAGACCATTAACATTTGAGCTAAATGTCCATCACCATTACATATCAGTTACCCATAATTGCCCTACTATCGAACAAATAGCAAGCCGATGCCACCCTATTTTCTGCTGGATTTGGAAACCTGGGTCCTGTTCTCCATAGGCTGCTTCCACCTGTTGAGCCTACGATCCATAGCTTGTTTGTGAACACATTTATTTCATATGCTTATTCACCAGAGTGCGGCTTAGCAACTGGTTCAATAAAGAATATACTTGAGCACGTTACTTTTTACAATATGCCAGCCACTCAACCTGTGCAGTGTGCGCATTCAAGACAACTGATTCCAATACAACTATCTTTAAGTATGAAAGTATATTAGAGAAAGCTTATTGAAGAGACAGACCTGAAGCAAGGTTGAAGGTCCTGCCCTTCATGATGTCTTTGGGTGGAGGAGACCACCAGTTGATGAGTGAACCAACCAGAGGAACCTGCCTCAGTACACCCTGCACAGCACATGGTAATGACTAGCATTCATTTAACTTCCCAGTTATCTAAACAATCGTCATTAATTCCTGATGCTAGTCGCTTGGTGTGAAAGATGGCCTCCATTGTGCTTGGTCATTTGTTGAGACCATGACTGCACTTAGTGCTGATCTGATTGATGCATGTCTATTGTCTACTCAACAGCATAAAGAATGCAAGAGAGTTCCTGGACCCTCACGTGGTGGTATCTTGGAACTCGACTTGGCATATCTTAGCAAACTCTCTTACACAACACAATGCTAATGAATAAGCTAGTTCCCTGCACTCAGCTTTCAGTACTTGAGAAAATGAGTAAAGTCATCGAAATGGTTTTACATTACAAGTCTAAATATTAAAAGCTGACACTATTTACAAACATCTGCTATAATAATCCTGTGAATCGGGTCATTTTGACTGGATCTGCAAAATTCTGCAATTTGTCCTCAAGTAAACCATACTCAATTGAATGCCTTAACACTTGCTTTAGATAGCAATAACAATGATCACCATTTTGATAAAGATACATTCTAGAGAATCTAGTTAATACTCAAAACTGAGGGAAATCTCCAAAACCAATAGATGAATACTAATATTTATCGAGTATTTGGTAGTTGGCGCTAAAAAATGAAGATCGCCAACATCCATCCCTAATCTCTATGTTCATACTGAAAGTGTATGGTTTTAGTAGGTACTCGAAGCTGACAACTCAACATTACGTTAGGACTGCTAGGTTAAAATGCTCACCTCTTGAATAAGCTTCTCTTGGTTCTCCTTCACCAAATCCGCTCCTGCTTTCTCAATGCCTTGCCTCACAATGTCTGACATCGTCTCTAAGAACTGACATCAACCAGACAAAATAAATTTAACCACACCCAAACACATTCTAGCTGAATTATGGACCAGTTAACGAATTATAGATCAATAAATGATTCATGGGTTGAGTCGAGCAAATTGATCATTTGATATTGTACTCTTTCAAAAACTTTAGAAGTGGACTCGCAACAAAATGGTAGAACATTGAGATCATGCTAAACTGTTAGCAAAGAACTGATTTATGGTTCGTACACAGCCTTTGGCTTAGCTCGAACCCCTACCCTTCTTATGAGAAGTCGAGTGCTCAACCCAATTGATTACCGTGTTTCTATATGCGAATGCAACTGGTCAGCATGTCAAACACAATAGACGACCAGTGCTTTATAAAAACGGTTCCGATAAAAGCATGGCCATCATCATTACCCCTACAATTATTATACATTTAAAAGTTACAAACAATACTATTATTGCTGTTGATGAAATTAGTTAAGGAAATATTGTTCCCTTGAATTGCAAACACAATTACTTAAATTGAATATCATAACATTTTCTTTAACGTTTCAAATACAGATTAAAGAAACAATACTGAATTGTCAAATTGCCCATCCGTTGGGATTCAACTCATAAAAACAGTTGTGAAAAGACTAGCAGCCGGCAACCTCCAACGCGACTTCACTTGGGTTATGTAATTATACCTTCGATGATTCTTCAACATCTTTGCCAGCTGTGTAAACAATTGCAATCAGTTCTTCTAGATCAGTGTCCATCGTAACAAGACCGAAACGCACGCAGTACAACCCAGACTCAGTCTGACCTACAACACAAACAACCATCAACCTGTATTCTAAACACAGTCGACAAGAAGAGCTGTCCTCTCTCTCTTGTCTAACCACAAGAACTAACCAATTATTTAGTGTTGTGCTAGTGAATTACTTCTGCATAACTTCAGCATTCATTGTCGTTCGATATTTCCACTGAATTTTTGAGCCAAGCTGCTAGGTGATACTACTGAACAGAGGTTTTCAATATCGTATTGCTGTCATGGTAGTGTGTACTCGTAAGGATTTGAACCATACAACCATCATTGGGTTGACAGTTCAGCGCAATAACCACTGATTTTACACACACATGCAATCTTATGCAAGAATTAATAATTGTGATTACTACCTAACTCACTTTTGATATTTATTTTTTAACAAATGCCAAGAAGAACTTCTGAAGTCAGATTGACTTTGAAAAGCTTAAATTGCTATATTTATGAAGTATGAATTGTAGTTAAAATATCCCATAAGTACATCAATAACAGCTAAAACTTTCCACTATCCACAGGGCTACTGCACGTATTTAAATACAAATGGACATTTTATCATAAAGTGCTCACTAGCAAATGTCGTATAACTCACCGAGAGAGAAAGCCGAGTCAGTAGACTTGAGTTGGTTCACCATTTGGTGATTGATCGTATTGATCTCGTTCTTTCCCTGTTCCGACAGATTCTCCAGCTTATTCAGCCACGCTTCTGGTATGTACCTGGAAGCAGAGGAACCAACACAATTTCCTTCACCATTGAATCCATTCTCCACCATTCTCTCTTCATGCAAAGGCAGCTTATATAGTCAGTTATCTTGATGGTCTTTAACATTCCGATTGCACACGAAGCATCCTCGCATTAAACTTACACAAATATCCGCTATAATGGGAATTCCTTAGTCAATCTCGCCTGTCCTGCATGATCTGCTACCGCTTATTAAACACACAGGTTATGTTCTTAGGCCACACTCCCATGACCGGGTCATCCCAAATGTCGACAGTTTGTCTCGTAAAACCTTTATTTTGAGAATGATCTTTGCTGGAATATATAATTATATAAACTCTGAACATGCCGAAACATGAGAACTCTGGACATTTGAGCATACTAGATTTAATATGTGTAAACCAAAGTGCGGTTAGCAATTGGATGATTAAAGGATACACTTTCGTACTTACTTAGGGCCTGTCCATTTTAGTCGGGTCTTGGGCATATCCCAGCCCAAAGCGCATTATAGAGCATTTCCTACCAAATGTAAGCCACTTAATTTTTTAAAGTTGCTTCTCATAGGTTTGTATGCTCTTTTAAAGTTATGCATAGAAGTTTGAAAATATTACATAATTAGTTCAACTATTCTAAGTTTCTCTGCGAATGTGTCAGTGAGTGACTGTCATGCAGTGGTAGAGTTGCTAGGCCAACAATAAGAACCACCAACTTTATTATCTCCAGTGTAGTAAAGCAAAGAATGTGGCACATGTCAAGACAGAGTTCGGTCGCTGCAATTTTCCGTATACGTAGGCCAACTGTGGAAAAGACGCATGTCTTTGCTAGTATACGAAATAGTGTGTAAATTATACCCTGCATGTTGATAGACTAGATACATGTAATATTGTAATAGGCCTAAATCAAGAAAGAATGGTAGAATAAACCAAGTAAATGGCACTCAATTAATGACACTTTAGAATAGCTCAATTGCAATAACATTTTAATATAATTATTTGAAAAATTTAGACTTCCTTCCCCAGTTTTGTCAAAAAACCTCCCCTATTTTGTGGATGGAGCATCAACAAAGTGAACGGTTATCAATTTCTTTCCAACTCGAAACAGCCCCCACGAGCGGAATCCAAAATCCGCCGATGCATAGGCTAGGCCTGTCAATATAAATCTTAAAACTAGTTACATAGGCTTATTCTAAGCATAAAATATATACCTTATACCTTGGTTATTCTAATAGTATAGGCTACATTGTATAGGGTAGTTAAGATTCATTGTCTTTAATTTCATAGATACGATAACCTCTTATTATAGGCCTATATGGGGCACTATTGTTCGCCAACGATCCTTCTGCATTCATTTTAAAATAAGTATAGTGCCTACAGGCCTAATACTTCCTTCGCGTCATATCTTAGCTTAGGCTGCCTAGCATAATTAATTCTCATAAATGATTAGGCCTAATTCTGCCTAAATATCCTCGTCATAAATGCAACCAATTAGGACATTATATTGTCTACATTTCTCTACACATTTTAAGGCACGGTTCAATAAATACTAGGCGAACACGTGGTTAAAGTGGTCTGGGTGAGCAGTGGGAACTCCAATGGTACCCAAAGAATTCGAGAGTGCAGTGGAAACGCCGTTCCCATGCGTGGGGCGCGGTAGTGAAGTGGTGAAGGTCGCCGCCATGTAACCGAAGGGTTGCGAGTTCGAATCTCACCCGCCGCGTAAGGACCTTGAGCAAGTCCTTCACTCACAATTGCTCGTGGCGCTTGGGCGTGTAATCTCTGACACACCGGGGTGTAGTCGGGACCGCTTCTGAGTAGTAGGAGACTTGAAGAGGCGGTATAGAAATGTGTGAATGAATAAATAAATTATAATTAACTATTTCCCTCTTGATACCAGCTGTTAAGGTTGGGTCTATACCTGAGCAGTAGCCAATTAGCCATGGCTGATGCCCTCGTCGATGTTTTATTTGATTGTCGCACATTGACATAAACTTAAGAATTATGTGCCACTGGCGCTACCTATCGAGTCCAGCCGTAAAATGACTACAGCGACTGTTTGATGTCGGTAACATAAAGCCGTCCGCACAGATTCGATACGACTGAATAAATGAATTTGTTTACTATGGGCCTAGGCCTTATTCTGTAGAGGGTCATGCGGTATTTGAGAATAATTTAGTTTTAAATGACACCACGTCTCTTGGTGTCATTGGAAAGTAAATGCTCAAATACCGTTTGACCTAACAATATATCCGACCCCGTCTGGGTGGTTGCTTCTTCTACGATGAGCGTAGACACTGAAGAGAGAGAGCGAGTTTCGACCGGTGCTCCGGGATTTAACCTGGTAGGCAGAGATAAGACGACGTGAACGCAGTAGTTGCCGTACAGAGAGCAGCCACAGAACAGAGTAATTAGCCTATCTCTCTCTCGTCTTATGTCGTCTAGGAGCGACGGTGGTCATATTGTGCTGGTCTGGTGCAGTGGAGGATATTTACGGCCGTCGAAGGAGGTTGGTGCGTGAGAGGGCTCCAACTCCTACTCTTCGTCCTCCTCCTTCTCTTTGTCTTCGTCCTGTTCCTGCTCCAGCTCCTCCTCCTTTTCTTCCTCATCTTTCTCTTTCTTATATTCCTGCTCTTTATCCTGTTCATGCTCCTTCTTCTCTTCCTGCTCCTCTTCCTGTTCGTCCTCGTCTCCTCTTCTTCCTCTTCCTCCTGCTCCGGCAACTCCCCCTCCTCCTCTTCTTCCTCCTATTCTTCCTCTTCATCCTCTTCTTCTTCGTCTTCCTCCTCCTCTTCATCGTCTTCCTCCTCCTTGTCTTCGTCTTCCTCCTCTTCGTCTTCCTCCTCCTCTTCTTCCTCTTGCTCCTCTTCCTCTTGCTCCTCTTCTTCTTCGTCTTCCTCCTCCTCTTCTTCGTCTTCCTCCTCCTTGTCTTCGTCTTCCTCCTCTTCTTCTTCCTCCTCCTCTTCTTCCTCTTGCTCCTCTTCCTCTTGCTCCTCTTCTTCTTCTTCGTCTTCTTCCTCCTCCTCTTCCTCTTGCTCCTCTTCCTCTTGCTCCTCTTCTTCTTATTCTTCCCCCTCCTCTTCTTCGTCTTCCTCTTGTTCCTCCTCCTCCTGCTGCTGCTCCTCCTCCTCCTCTGATTGTCGTTTTTTCTGCCTCGTGTCGTTGTTATTTGCTGCATCACTACATTGCACACCACCGCTGCAGCACAGAGTCCATCATCAGACAGGCAGATCACGTAGCACACATCAAGTGGGAACGACGAGGGACACCTGTTCTCCCTCGGCACAGATTCCTCGCGACCGCCGTCCTCTGTCCGTTGTCGTCCGCGGGCCACCACCCCCGACCCTCCTCCCACCACCCCTCCCACCACCCATTCCTCCTCAGATTGGCCCCAATTAATGTCGCCCATCCTCCCCCCATTGGATTTATTCCAGTCGGAATTAAATCATTACGAAGCAGAAAAACTGCCCAAACGTTTAGATTTTGCTACTTAAATCTGCTATAAGGCCTAGGTCTATTTAAACCATGAATGCTCTCCTAGAAGCAATAAGTGTTCTGCAGACATAGGGCCTAATAATTACGAAATTAGTTGACATCCCATTAATATATCGCTTATCGACCAAATAAACGATACTTTTTAGATATTATAATTCAAATTCAGCATAAGCCTAATTTTGTTTTAAGCAAGGGTGGAAAAGTGTTGGGGTCTATTGTTTTTAAAAGAGAGGCCTCGAAATCTAAAAATCCAGAAATTTAGTTTTTTCTTGTTTTTAACTTCTATTTTTAGAGTTATTTTTATTCAGATTAATTCAATGGATTAAAGTCCAGGATTTGGCTCATTATTGTAATAAAATCCACTGCAATCAATCACTTTGTGTTTGTCAGTCTGAAATCTCAACTGAATTAATCTGAGTTTTTGAGTTTTTCTTAACGTCATCCGAAATCAGAAGACTTTAAATAAAAAATTTCCCCCCAAAAAACAATAACCAACGTTTCATTTTCCAGAATGTTTGTTTTTTTTACCTCTCGTCTTAAGCGACGTTATTGGACACCGCCTTGCGTCCAATCCCGGTCGCGGGTTCGATTTAGGCCTACGGACTTCAGTCCTTCACGCACAATTTCTCGTTGCGCTTTGACGTGTAAACTCCGATACACCTTCGGGCTGTAGTCGGGGCTGTCTCTGAATAGCAGTAGACTTGAAAAAGCGGTATAGAAATAATATGAGTAATGGAATATAGCGGAGTCACTAATTAATGTCACCAACTGCATGTAAGATCATAGGAAAGTTTGGAGTTTAAGTCGCAGACAATTGACTCTATGATGCGTGTATTGTGACATATCTACATGTATAGCCTAATGCCATACTTTCCTGGTGTGTAATTATTAACTACTGCATAATTATGATATCGCCCATCGTGTCAAGTGCATGAGCAGCCTATTCAAGAGCTTTTTAAAATAAAAGTCTTATTCTCATTTTAGCATAAAC
>JAQFXW010002658.1:0-12798 GCA_034693945.1 Dendrobaena attemsi
TATATATATATATATATATAATATGTGCCTTCAAACGTCAGTGGTTATGGTTATGACAGTCAAAGGTTACATGTGACCATATAAATAAATAAATAAATATAATGTATAATCACAGGTATATATAATGTATATGGCCACATTCCCTATCATCACCTTTTAAGTTCATGATACACCCAGTTTAGTTTTTGGTAGGCTTTTACTCCAACATAATAATTAGGATTAAATAGATTTATTTTTGGTTCCAATGTAAAATGTTCTTGGTTTATGAATAAATTCTATCAAGTATGAAACCAATCTTTCTGTGATGCAGCTTTGTTTGTCCCTCTATACTTTATGCAAGTGTCCATGCCCTGGTATAAATATATCATTTATTAACAGAAGTTACTGGATCTATTTTAATTGGCATTTTCATGAGCTCATGTCCTTCAGGTTCACTGACTTCACTCGTTTCGTACCTATTCCCCTACTGTCTTATTTATGAAAGTAATCAGAATACGTTTATAGCCTCCGGCCCTTCCCGACTCCCAAGTACTTCTGTTGACTTTTACGACAAACCGTGGCCTTAATCTAACCCCACATAGGCTACACGACTGTGTAAGGCAAACTGCATTTCAGTGCGTTCTCGTTCTGGCAATTTTAGTGGCTTACAAACCCAAACACATAGCAAGCGATACAGTACAATGTTCATCTAATATTTAGAAATGCAGTTAAATGCATGGATGTTAAAACTCCTGCAGCAATTGGTAATTTGGTAGGGATGGAGTTTTTTGTCCAGCTTTGTTTCCAGTTGAGTACACACGCAGGCAAAGAAAGAGCTGCACACGGATCACGACGAGCCTCTTTTCAGGCTACTCTAAAAGGCGCTGTATAAATTTTAGCTTACAATCACTATAATATGCTTTTAACAACTGTGTGTTATATAATTGCCTTCATTTGTAGTTAATCTTAATGTTGAAAACTTTTTAGTTAAAGAGCAATTGCTAATTAAGGGAGCAGCAGATATTAATCACTATTGCGTTCCAAGCTTTGCTATCTGTCACTGATTTTATCAAGCATGAAGGTCATACAGTGATGGGCACTAAACTAATTTTTTAGTTAAACTTTAACTATAACTATTTCAGCTAAAATAAAGGAGTTTGACTAAGGTTGGCAACTGATTTTGTATATAAATTAAACAAGACTAAAATAGTAAGCAAACCCCTTCCTGTTGTGATTGTGTTTTTCTTTTATATGTGTTGGGCCAATATTGTAACAAAGTACATTGTCAACCACTCCACTACTCCTGTTCTCTGTCAATGTGCATGGTGGCCCAAAAAGTGAGAACATTACGGTTTTCCAAATATTTCGATCAAAAGTAAGAAGTTTCAACTAAAATTTTACATACTGAAAGGAAATTTATATTTACATATAACAGCCAAATTTCATCAAAAATCTTTCACAGAACAAAAGCTATTCAACTTTTAGTGACGCCACCCATTTCTTGTAACATTTTCTGAATTACAGTTTTTGAATAATTAGAGTACATGCAGTAGGTGGGTTCACTAAAAGTGCTGCAACTTCTGTTGTCTTTGAAATAGTTTGATAGAATTCGGTGGTTATATGTAAATATGAACAACCTTTGAGGCTGTAGAATTTCATTAAAACATTTCTACATTTGGCGGAACAAATAACAAAAACTATATTCAATTGGGAGATCTCCATAACACCCTTCCAAGTTTTTGATTTAGGCCTATATGGACTGCCTTTCTGTGAAACTTGGACAGACCTTGACTGCTAGGCAAAGGAGGCCAGTGAACAGTAAAAGCTGCATCCGAATTACATGGTAATGAAATGCAGTGTAACCAGGGATTTATGTAGTCCACCATTCAAGCGCGACTCAAAGAACTGCGTATACATAATTATTTATGGATTATGGTCAGCCTGGTGACTGTGGGACAGACGAAGAAAATTGGAAATGTCTGCCAAGATACTTCAAGTGGTAAAGTAGACTATACTGTTGTCATAGTAATGTCTGAATGTAGCCTTCAACTGCATGCTGAAGTCAGAGAATCAATCTTCTAATTGTAGAACACAGTATATAGGCCTACACTCAGATAATAACGAAAAATAAACACCATGCAGGTTTCAGTTTGCAGCCAAAAACAGGCCTAACTCTATAAATATCTCAAGACCGATAGACAGTTGTATCTGTGACGCTTTTAGTTGTACTAGAGCGTATATGCTGTTAACTGTTCTCCATGAAACATAAATAGGCCTAAATCTGCAGCAGAAGCTGTATCATCTCCGCAGGGATATTATATATATATATGATTATATATATATATATGTTGTTTTCATGCTTTGTATGCTTGTATTATAACTACAATCACCCTAAATGTTTAATGTGCTGGCTATAGGCCTATACATATATAATATATATATATACATGCCTACACATGTTTAATGTGCTGGCTATGTATACGGTTGAACGGTTCATATGCGCGTTCATCGTCCACTGCGTTTGTACGAACGGTACCCAGCATGCGACGAGGTGAGAAATGGTTGTGGCGACATGGCATAGCATATCGCCGCATGCTAGCAATTACCAGGGAATACACGGAACGGAACGCTGCGTCTCCTCTCATCTGATATATTGTGAATGGATGTCGACGCCCAAGATGACAATCGCAATGCATCTTATAGACTGCAGGGGAGGAGGGGCGGAAGTGGCGCTCGACAAGTGTGAAGCGAAATCTGTCCCACTTCGTCCCCCTCTCCTCCGCCTCCTCCTCCTTCTCGGGGTTTGTTGACGAAAACTCATCAAAACGGGATAAGTTTGGGTCCATCATTAGTCCTATGCTTATTATACGCATAGATTCATGCGAGCCCCCTCCCCGGCCGAGGAGTAGTTACGTGTGTATCTTTATCAAAACAATGGCCCGTGGGAAGGGACTATCATTATGAAAACAAAGACCATTATACCTCCCCGCAGCGCACTTCCAGCGCAGCATCGCTTGGGGGCATTTCCGGACCTGGGCCACTCACCTAATTAGCCCTATTTATCACAGCAGGTAGCCTAATTAGTAATACTTAATTTGCGTTATAGTGCGAGCTTTTCTGTGGACGTGGTGACCTTTGTGGACGTGTCTGAACATGTTTGGATGTCCCCCGGCCTGTCTGCCTCTTTCTCAGCCTGTTTGTATATCTCTGTGTCGGCCTGTTTGTACCTCTGTGTGTATGGCTGGAAGTATGCCTGGTTTTAGCACGATGAATACTTCAGACATGGTATAGTTATTATTACTATTTTTTTTACCCGAGATAAAAAAGGATCCCTCAGGCTCTTAGAAACTAATTATGTGGAATTATCTTACTATTATTATTATTGTTTTCACAAAACACGTGGCTCACCACGAATAAAATCATAATTAAGTAACGTGTTGGGCTATCATCAAATGGAAAGCAGCCCCTTATTCAGAAAGCATTCCTCTATATAATAATATCTATATGCATTCTTTCTATGTAATTGTGAAAGGAAAA
Organism: Dendrobaena attemsi; assembly: GCA_034693945.1. Lineage (NCBI taxonomy): Eukaryota > Metazoa > Annelida > Clitellata > Crassiclitellata > Lumbricidae > Dendrobaena > Dendrobaena attemsi. The sequence goes on from JAQFXW010002658.1 coordinate 3,517, forward strand.
ACTACCAGAGGAATCTTGTGACCCCCTTTTTTTAATTAAAATGGAAAATCACTCATTTTCACAGCGCTCTAGGCTCTAGCGTTCTACTCTTAGGAATAATTATTGTGCATTTACATGTAGAAGATAGAGCATTCTTTTCTGCTTCTAGAACCGTTTTCAAAACGAAAATATAAGCAGAAGTTAAGATTTTACACCGAACGGCGTATGGGCTATGATTTTTCTGTTTTTGAAAAATCTCGAAGAACGCGCGCTACGGGGCCCTAGCTGCAAAAACGCCAAAAATTAGTGACAGTCCCTTCCGCCGGGCCATTGTTTTGAAATAGATACATACATAACTACTCCGAGGATGTGGTAGACAGAAATCCAGGAAAATAAATTCACCCAAGTATTGTGGGCCTAACAGGCATGGCTGCGTCTCGTGAGGTCAAATGAGTTGGAGCATGGCTCAGAGACAGAGACAGACAGATAGATATCTAGAGACAGCTGGCAAAGAGAGTATGAGACAGACAGATAGAGAAAGGGACAAACAGACTGTGACAGAGAATAATTCGAGAAGGCTGTCTGGGTGATCGGATGTATCAGTTTAAGCCATCTGTTTTCATAAACAAGTGTGTCGTCTTCATCGCCTGAGATGAGAGCGTTGGCCTGAGAGTCTCCTAAGCGAAAGTATTTCTTAAAAGCAGCAATCGCAGCAGCGTAGAGAGACCCTCTGTGGTTTGTTTCGTACTGAACGTTCGCCAGGACGACAGTATAGTCTTCGTAGTGTACTGTAATTGTTGAAGTATACGACTAGTGTTGACTGGTTTCGTCGTCTTTGACTTACTGTCTCTGCCATTTCTATTGGCTTTATAACTAACGCCCGTCCGTTCGTCCGTCCAATGGTAAATTATGCATAACTCTCTAGAAGGCCATTCAGAAACACTGGCGGCGTAAATTCCATATTGAACATTAAGCTGATCGCTCATAGGAACAATGCAACATGAGTATATGATACCAACCATCCTTCTCTCTTTCATCGGTCTCCGGTGCGTTCTAGTTCAGTTCGTAAGCATTCCTTAATTCAACTGGATTCCGTATACTTGTAGACTCAGGCCTAGGATGGTCGATGATTCGTGTATTATGTCCATGTCTTCGTGAGTGCGTTTCATAACCTTTTACTCCAGTTTTATGACGTGGCACTGGAATTATAAATCTATTCTGAAATGCTTTTAGGAGGGGCAGTAAAAGACGTGGAGGCATATAGGCCTGTGGGGGAGTAATGCACCATTGATTGCCAGTGAACTTTGGAGCTGGCTATGTAAATAAGTGTGGCCATTATACCTTTATGAGATGGTGATATTATAGGCCTACCGGTGGTATTCTGATTTTCCAGTGCCGGTAGATGGTTAGGCCCTTGTAGTATGCCCTAAGTTCTGTCATACAGGGCCTACTTTGTAGGTTAAGCTTAGCGATTTTTTGTCAGCCGAAGCTTGCCTACCACTATCAATTAGCTTAACTTAGCTACAATAATAGATAAGAACGTACATGTATATGCCAAAAGTTCCAGTAGGCTAAGTGATTGCCTAATGCCTACAACTATTAGTTAGCTTAGCTTAGCTACAATAATCGACAAAAGCGTAGGCCTATATGCCAAAAGTTCCAGCAAGTGATTATTTGACGCATTGAGCAAATCGTTGAGCTTTCCACTTGATCAGTCAATCGATCTGTAGTCTGATTTATAGACTTTAAGGTCACTTAATCCTCTGCTGTAGTTCATGAGATCGTTCGATCTTTCCCACACTCACTGGCACTGTAGTGGCGCACACTGTGGGTGATTGCCTCGGATCAGGTGTCAAGGTTCGGATGCTGATGTAAGACTGTCGGACAATTCTGTGTATAGTCAAGTATCCTCTGTAGCTATGGGAAGTGTCTATTTGATTTATTTATTTTATTTATTTATTTATTTACGCATTTCTATACCGCCCCTTCACGTCCACTACTACTCAGAGGCGGTCTCGACTACAGCCCGAAGGAGTGTCGGAATTTTCACGCCGAAGCGCCACGAGCAACTGTAGGTGAAGGACTTGCTCCAGGTCCCTACGCGGTGGCCCTGGTCTGAATCGAACCTACGACCTTTCGGACGCAAGGCGACGACTATCCCACTGCTCACAAATGCCTATGTGCTAGTCCGAGATGTCAAATCTCTGAGTGTCGGCAGGCATCGGGCTCGAACTCGGTCCGTGCAGACACACGGCCGGCGCGCTCCCAATGTAGGTAACAGGGCTAGTCTATTACTGTCTAGTCAAACATCATCCTCTGCGAGTCTATGGCTATGGGAAGTGCATTGCAGCTTTAGGGTCGTCCTGGATGGTATGCGCCCATCGTGCCTGAAGGTCAAGTGATTATTACCTAATCATCAGCCTATCTCCTTAGCCTACTGTTTATCTCACTTATTTGATAATTCACATCTTGTTGCAATAACCTCTCTTGGTGTCCATCCTGTAGCTTGGGTGTATAGGCTAGGATAGCATTATGTAAGCAACATCTCAGTCAGATACTTGGATGGAGCTATACAATACTGTAGATGCACATGTATTATATAGATGGGTCTGTATACTGTGAATTGTGATCGTAGTGGAATAGCCATTACAGCCATATATAGAAATGTGACAAACCATAAAAATCACTTTTTTTATTCCCATTCAGTTGATTACTTGAACATGCATTTTGTAGATTTGTAGATTAACTCTGCAGTAACTCAATTGTCCATATTGAATATTCTATCATTCTCTGTTTGCTCAATTTACTCAATGTGACTGCATAGGCTTGTAGTGTTTATGTATTGTTAGAGTAAGCATAAAAATAGTATTAAGCTGTTGGCATGAAAAGTTTAAATAAATTTATTCCTTTGTTCGATACTGTTCATTAACTGTAGGCCTACAATGTTTGTCTGTGTGAATGTTATGCATGTATCAGTACCGCCCTACATGTACATCTAAGAAACTGTGAAAATTATACGACGTAGAGAGTGCTGCCAGAGTGTCTGGACTTATATGAAACTGTACACTGTGCCTGAAAAATAACTAGTACATATTAAATTTGTGAAGTTCCAGAACAGTTACTGTTTTAACCTTGACATAAATAACCAAAAATGGGATTAAATGTTTATAAATTTCTGTATTCCAAAAATGGCATCAAAATGACATCATTTGCATCAAAATTCAAGTGTCAATGACTGGGAGAATTGAAGCAGAGATAGTAGAGTCGTAGTCTACGGCTCTAGCTACTATCTTTGATTGAAGTGTCCTATGATTTGAAGGAATTCTGTCTGCTGGTTATCGATGCTGCCACCACAAGAAGCCTTGGAGCAAATGCTCCATCCAAGAAATAGTGGGAAGTTTTTTTGGGGAACTAGGGGTGGAAGTTTTAACTTTTCAAAAGATCGTACCATTGGAATCTTATTACCATTATGTTCAAACGTCTGTGCATGACTTAAATGAAGGGCATGCATAACAACGAGAATAACATTTGTTGGAGGACCTAAATGAAGTGGCTAAAACTGGCTGTATAGCGCAGCAAATGCTCCAAAATCCATTGTTGGGGGAGCTTACGATGCTCCCTCAGACTTCATAGTCGTGGAAGACATTGTCCCAGTAGTGAAAATCTTGTTAGATATGCACTAATTTGCAGGTAGCTACTGGAAGGGGCAAAATGGTGGGGGGGAGTTGCTCCAGTGACTTTGGGAGTTATAGATGCCCCTGGATGCTGCTTTTCATTGGCAAATGCAAGCCTTGAAGTTTTGTGTTGCTGTCAAATATGGACATTTGTAGTTTAATATAATTCAAATACAAAAGTAAATTAAATTGCAAGTTTAAACCAAAAAATAACATTTTGAAACAATACTGGAATTTGTCAGATAATTTTGTGCCATCCTTAGCACTTGACTTGTGATGCAAATGACATCATTGTGAGTTGTGATGTCGTTATTGAACCAGTGTTAGCTAATTATATCAGGATTAAAATGCTTATTTTAATTCAAAAATTAATAAATATTTACTATTGATTCTTCAGATTACCAAAATGGGTCCCTTTTCCCCTAGTCACACATCTGTGCCACATATATGTCAAGAATGCTATAGATTACTCATATTTGTCATCATTGATGTTAGTGGTATTTAAAACAGGGAAATAGAGAATAGTACAGTTATTAATATACGCCATCTCTGTCAACATCTGCCATCCGCAGCATTGTCCTGAGGCTGGTGAGTCTTTCATCAGAAGGGCAGATATGACACAAATCAAATCAAGCAACCTGGTTATCGCTGCTGATTTATGTGTACCATCAATCACAAGATGCTTCATCATCGAATGAACTCTGTTAGCCATAGCTAGAGGTGATGGCATCTGCCACTGGACAGTCACATTAAATGGAAAACCAAGAGACAATTAAAATAAGTTTAGAAAGTGGATTAATCTGAACTGCGAAATAGTTTACAGTAATTTCTAAGGTCAGAAAATGTTAGGAATGCTGTGAATTGTATAAAGTTCTGTTTAGAACAGAAGTAGAGTTCGGTGAAAACATAATATGAGGAAATACTTAATGAATAAGATTTTATTCTCATATTGACTGTGTTATGCAAGCCATGTTGTATTATTTGTGTACAATGTACACCAGAGTGTGAATCTTCTGAAACCAGTTCAGCAAAGAATGCCCAGCAAGTGCAGTTAAAATAGCTCTAGCTATCCAATTGCATGCTTTGTTAGCATTGCTCCCCATTTTGTGACATTTTGGTTTAATGCTGCAGCCATGGCTTGCTGGATTTCAGTCATGGTCTTCCATTTTTCTCAGGACATTTTTCAGCCACATTGTGAAGTACTTGAATGTTGCTTATAATTTTAGTGTCTTAACTCATACACACACATACACAAAGTGTTATGCACAAGACAAAATATCCAAGATTTTGTCCAGGTGGTCCATGACCAAGATCAAGACCAAGACCTTTCAAGTCCAAGAACAAGCAGTATAAGACCAAGCCTTGAGCCTAACAAAGGACAAAATTCAATTTTGGGAATTTTTTAGAGAAACTTGGAAAACCCTTATAGTTAGGAACATATATGGTAGTGTTAAAAATTACAATATTGCCTACAGACATCCAAGACACTGAAGAAAAGGCTGTGCATTTAAGACCAAGGGTTACACGGCCTTTAAGAGCAAGACAATAGATAGTAGGGGCCTACATTCAAGGCCTCAATTTTCTGTCTTGAGACCAAGACCATTGCTGTCTCAAGACCTCATTCCAACGGCAGAAGCATTGTTAATAATCTTAAATTATTGACAGTCAAACTGACATTGCAGAGCGGCTTTTGATTACGATTAAGTGGACTATGAACAAATGATCGCATTGCAATTTATTACAAAAGTCGAGTTTAACCGCTGGCAGCCTTGCAAAGTTGCATCCATTCTTCATTTCAATACAACGCCACCTGGCGAAAGAAGGTTGAGTCTATCTGACGGAGGAGGGTTGTCTGTGGCGAATCGGGATCATATTGTGCACTTTTCTTTCCAATGTGTGTTTATCCGTTATCCCAACCCGGCCTCATCGATGTTTGCCGCTCTTGCTCGCATACATACTGTTGCTTCGGAAGGGGTTGAACAGCGAGCAGTAGGGCCTGTAAGCAGGGACTACTATTACTTAATAGTCCAAGCTATAAGCAACAATGTTTCTTAAATACTCAGCTTGTTGTTGGTCTCGTGTCGCTTCTCAGCAGTCGACGGATGTTTCGACTGAAATATCGACTGCTCTTCCTATCATATTCTGCTCTTGTAGATCGACGATCACTGACAGAACAGAGTCGCCTGGAATCGTATTCTAATTTCTTCATACCCTACAAAATCAATTTGACAATAATTTGTTGACTGCGAACACGAACAAAACGTGAAATCTGTCGCTTTATAAAAGCACTGTATAATTATATAGGGTCCAATAATCGGGGATTTTGCGTCGTCGACGGGCGAGTCCACCCACCGACCGCCTGCTCAGCGAGCAGGGCGGCGACAGCGCAGTGTCATGCGCCAGCAGCATGGTCCGTTAGAAATTGAATTATAGTCGCATCATATGCCATCTGCAGCTGGCTTCGCAAGTTGTTGAGACGCTGGCGACGACAGCAGCAGGAGCAGCAAGATCGAGAGAGTGCGACGTCTTCGTGCTTGCTTGGAAGCAGCAGCAGAGTCGACACGGTGGTCGTCGTCGTTCTAGTCGCTAATGGTGTTATTCGAAACTCCACGAGTGCTCATTGATTCCGCGGCGACGGCGGCGCAGGGAGCTCGATTCTGTGCAGAGGCATTCGGCGGCGGCGGCGGCGGCGGCGTCATTCGGCGCATCACGCCTAAACTTAAATGCCAGCATAGGTTCGTGGCTGTGGCGAATACGCGTTGATTCGGCGGCGTTGGACGTGGACTGCTCTTCATAGGACGACAAACGACGAAATGTGCGTCTGATGGGGCCAACATCGCTCATCTCGTTAACCGCCAACAGAAGATATAGCTCGGTGATTTACATAGGCATATAGATATACGGCTGGCAGTTGTTTCCCGGAGGAGGAGAAGTGTTTAGGCCTACGTCTGTGCAGGTTGGTGGAGATATTTTGTATTTTTTTAGCAATAATTCCTTTCGGTCGCCCAGCTGTTTCAAAGTCTGTCACGTTCTAGATCAGAGGTGGGCAACTAGATTATCTACACAGGGTAACATAATAATTCCTCTCTCTTGACTTTTTGAAATCAATTTTAACAGTTAATGCTTACAAATACTAAATATTGAAACGGATTTGCCGATTGACTTTAAGGGCTATGCAGATTAGGCCTACTCTTGAAAGAATTGTATTGTTTTGACAGTATTGTATTGTATGGCATCTTCGTTTAATAACACAAATTGACAATTCGCGGCAAGTTCACATAAGAGAAAAATAATTGTTTCTGGCAGACCTATTCTGGTAAATTCTGGGAGCAGATCATGGAAGAAACTGTCATTTCCTAGAGGTAGAAAGTTAATGTTAAAATAGCAGTATATTTATAAAGTTATTGTTATCTTTAATTATGCCATAAATTATGTGGCACTGATGCTCTGTCAGAAATGAACAACACATCATAAACGTTCAAGATGTGACTTTAAAATATGATTGTCTATGGAACCTGTGGGATCATAAGCATGTTCATGTGCCAAACAAATTAAAGTAATAGTTTTTTATCTTTAATTTATATTTATATTTTAATTTTAATAATTTATAATTAAGAGTGTTAACCGCCTGTTTAATTTTCACAATTTTCAATGCATTGTCCTCAACTGTCTTCCATTCAATTCATTTCTCTAACTGAACTTTTGAGATTCTTTTTTTTCCTCACATTTCCACACTATACCAGTGTCGGATATAGGCATGTGCAAATATTTATTTAGCTTAAGAGCGACTTTACAGAGTCTAAATCTGACACTGTCAAGCTGTCTTATCTGTCTTCCATGTACACATTTTCAATCATTATTTTCTGTATTATTTTCACTCTCATTGCAGCATGTCTGCAGATTCAAGAGTTTGCGCTGTTCATTTCTTTGCTGCTGAATTTGCATCTTGTATTGATATGATCCGTGATGTTCAATCAGTTTTTGAATGTGACATATTATCATGGTTACAGTAGAAACCGATGTGGTGTTCACTGTGGTCAGCATGCAGACAGTGTGTGTGTTTTCATAAGTCACTCGTTGTGTTTTGCCTCTGGCCTCAGAATAACTTTATGCTGTCGATCCATTAGCGTTGAGTGCTATTGGAACCCAATTGCATGGCAGCAGCAGCAGAGGATGGCCAATGACATCTCGTCCCATGTATGCATTCGATGTACATAGATTTGTGCTGTCAACAAGAACTGTTGTTGTCCAGAGAAATCGTCCTTTAACGAGTGGTAAGTTGGATGATATTGGTTTACAAAATGAAAACAATATATTTATGATATTGCAATGGTGGTAAAGAAGATTATGGTGATGTTATATGATGATGACAGCAACAATGATGATGATGATGATATCTATGGATGGTATAGATATTGTACAAATGTGCACGGCTGTATGCAAACGAAGGTGATATCAATTTAATCTGTTCATCCATTCATCGTAAGATGATTGTCTAGACAATGTGCGTGCCGTGTGTTTGCATGAGTCTGGAAATGATGGTTTGAAAATGAATGGCTACGTCTGTCCGGCAATGAAAGACTGCCGAGGGATATAAATGATGAATGGGTGTTAGCAAATATGTGGCTAAGCCAGGAACCCTGCGGCTGTGGCTGTCGACTGTGGCTGTCTGTGCTCCTTGCTGTTACTTCTGGCATTATGTCAGGCATCCGTCAGTCTCACTTAGAAGAACCATGAAAGAACTATGCACTTAATCAAGTAATTGAAACACAGGAAGAGACTTTGACTCAATCTCAATAGGTTTCAATGGTTGTCAGTTGTCCCAGATGGCATTGAGGCAATGTGAACAGTAATGCAGTGTTAATGTGAATGGCAATGCAGGTTTAATGTGAATGTCAGGAATTTCTCATAAATTAGGTGGAATGAGGTTAGAATTCACTCTCTTTTTGTCACATGGTTTTATATGAATTTTATTTATGAAAAATAATCAAATTTGTATAAATACTTTTTGGCATTTATATTCTATTAAACTGAATTTGATTTGTGAAATGTAATCTGCATTGTATATAGGCCTATACTTTCTAGCACTTAAAATTATTTGTTTGTAATGTACAATGTTGTACATATGATTTATTAGCTAATGGTTTCAAATTAATTTTCCTGTTGTAACGTCGAAAACTCGTCTTCTGTCAAGCTAATCATTATCGAAGTCGATCCATTTGTTGACGAAGCTTATCATCTTAAGCCTACCAATTATGTCTAATCGGAACGCGCGTATCTTGCGTTAAAACCTGACAGAAAGTCGAGTTGGAGACATGGATCTTCTCGTCCGCTCATCTCCAGTTTATTGATCTCCTCCTCAAAGACCCATTTTGCCATGACATGAATGAGCCTCGATTTCCTTTGCGGAGTTGCTCCACAAATTCCACTGTCTCCTGGGTGGTCAGTCCACGAAGGAAAGGCGTGGTTGACGACGGTCGGTCGCTGTCTCGACCCCCTTGATTAATCCCACGCAGCCTGCCAGATGATCGCAGTCCGGTCGGCCAGCACGACGTTTCTGTGTGTATGGCTTTCTTGATGACGGTTCGCCATGTAGAAGTATTTGCTTGTGTATAATATCATGAGAATA
>JAQFXW010002659.1:0-12797 GCA_034693945.1 Dendrobaena attemsi
CTCCATTCAACCTGCTCCTCTTCCATACCATTTCTCTACCCTCCCAGCCCTGCTATCTCCATCAGTTGCTCACAGTTCAGCCACTCCATTCAACCTGCTCCTCTTCCATACCATTTCTCCACCATCCCAGCCCTGCTATCTCCATCAGTTGCTCACAGTTCAGCCACTCCATTCAGCCTGCTCCTCTTCCATACCATTTCTCCACCCCCATCACCACACCACTAAAATTTGCAAATCACTGTATATAGCCATAGCTGTTCTGTGCATCTGGAATAAACTATCACCAGTATTACGACAGAAATCTGACTCCTCCTATGAACTCACAAAATCCTCACCTCGTGCCATTTCCCCACAGATGTTTCATTCAAACCTGAAGACACTACTCTCTCGCCAAACCTATCCTGATTTCTCCATTTCCTCACCATTTAAACTAAATGTAACCCACTTTAGCCATCTGCCTGTCAAGACTTCTTTGAATATTATAATAAATAAAAACTTGTGCATAGAGTACTTCAAGACATTCATGCAGATAAGCTACTCACTCACAGTGCCTAGCACATCATATTTTTTAAATGTTGCTTTGAAAGATGCAAGAACATACAAAACACAAATACACCAAGTAAATGAATGGTCACTCATTACATGCATCACATGTTTAATATGTATTGCAATAAGAAGCTGTCAAAAGGATCGTTTAGAGGGATTAAGAAGGCTTGAAAGCACATCCTTCCAAAGCATAGCATTTTACAGCACAAGACTTACCTTGTTTCATAGAGATGCTGAAGCAATTCACATCGGATCATCAGAGTTCAAGAGTGCTACAGAGCATTTTTTCATCCAACAGACTTCTGTGAATTTTAGCCGCCTATAAATTAACCAAAGTTAAATTTTAATGAGAGACCACATCTGCAAAATTAGAGAAGAACTGATAAAGTCATGATGCATTTATAAAATTATGGATGTCTGTCTCAGCTAACCAAGTTCAGAATGTGGCAGACAAACATTTATTCTTAAAATGGAACTACACAACAAATCTACTTTGGGCAGATAACAAGCAAGTTCAGCTCACTCGCTGTTGCCTGTGATCTCTTCAAACAGTAATTCACTCAAACTAGCCCTTCATTTTAATATATTTCTTTACATATGTTTCAATAAAATATCTTTGCAGCATTGTCGTATTTCAGAATTAATATTTCTATCAGTTCATTACAAAATTATCTGCAACCAAGACTGCCGTAAATAAAAAGGTAATCTATGCAGCACAAACTCACTCTCACCCATGTTTATTTTTCAACTTTGTTAGTTAAATTGCTTAGCAATCATGCTGTCCATAAATTGAACTCTAAAGATGTGTTATTGTATAGAATGAATGAATTGCTCTATCCACCTCTTAACTTGAACTTCTGCTCCAACTTATAAAATGTGATTGACCTCTGGCTAAAACAACTGAACTATAATTCAATAACATTTAATTAGAAATTGCTATTACTGAACATTAACTGTATCACACATATTCAGCAAATTTTACTAAATTATTCAGCGCTCTACATCGAGATCAAGTTCCTTTGTCAGGAAAGACAAATGCCAGCTTTTTCATTTCCATAACATAAATGTAGTACAATGTATGCAAGCGTCCATCTTCTCCAAGCTGATCTTTTTGTCATTAGTTACTTAATCTCAGAATATCATCTCGTGAAGAAATGAGGCAAAACCTACGAATGCAGCTGCTAAAATTTAGAATGTCAAAATTGCAAAAAAACTCCTACCTCCTTGGAGACATCAGCAGAAGGCTGCTTTTAACTGTCCAAGTAACAAGTGACATCAATTTCTCTATATAACATCAAAAGCTGACTTGATGAAGACTCCTCAGCTTTGTTACCATTGTTAACCCGTACAGTAACGTGATTTTCAGACATCGTCAACAACTTTTGCATCTTTTTACCATGGTTCAAAATCTGTTTAGGCTGAGCTGCACGATCTGACAACTTGCATTTTGCACAGTACCTTGGTTTTAAACACCATCTCAAAGCAAGAACTTTCTGTAATTGGTGTAAATGCTTCAAAGCCACCATAACATAGTTATCTACACCGTAGTTTTTGCTTGGAACATCATGCTATACCAGACCCAAGCATCACAATTAATGTTTCTTGAGAGCTGGTAAAACCAAAAAGAATCCTTTTGCAACATGTGCTGATCACTTCAAGCCTTCTTATCACTAATGATATGCCTTCTATTATTTTATAAACCTGAGGCAAATGCATATCATTCCTAAGTTGTTTCAAAACCATAGCTTTGAGCTTTGGTCGAGTCGTTGTAGTTTCCAGTCAAGTCAATGGCTGCAGAATCAGAACAAGTAACTTTCTCATTGTCATAGAATGCGGACGGATTGTGGTAGACCTAAAATTACTTTTGACGATTTTGCTCTCAACTCCGGAAATACACTAATCATAGGAGAAAGATCACGAATCGGTTGTCAAGACATAAGTAGCTCTCCTGTCATTTAGTTACTCATCACTTTGAGGATGTGCCTCTTGATAGTTAAGAAATCATCTCATGAAACTTATTTAATTGTTGAAGTCTCAAAAAGTCACAATTCTTACAGAAATCAAGCAAAATCTTCAGTAAATATAAAAGAATTCTCTGGAAAATTTCTATTAAAACTATTATGAGTGACATGGCACAAAACTGCCAGTTTAACATGACGCACTGAGATTCAAACACCTGAAATGGTGGTAACAGGGTATCTGCACACACAACAAAAACTATGTATCAACAATTCCACTCAGTTCTACAAACTGATCTGCAATGGAGTTAATCCACGGGCAATGTCGGCATTACTAATACTTTGTGATCTGAACATTGACATGTAAAGATTTCTCAGAGTCCGTCAAAGGCACTCCTTACCAGCTTCACTTTTATTAAAGTTCACACAAAAAATACAGAGTTAACATTCAAATGCCTATGTTTTTTGAAGAGACAAAGTTTACTGCGACACTCTCAAATCAAGTGCATACTCGGCCAAGGTTAAGCAATTCAGTAAGTGACAAATGAAAAATACTGCAGCCCATGGTGATATCCCCTCTAACTGGAACTCCTTGAGCCAATTAAAATTATGAAAAATAGCCAATTAATATATGAAAAATAAAACATTCCTCATTTGGAAAGGTAGATAGTCTACGCGATTTCTGTTAGCACTGAGTCAAGTATGGAAATCTCTTATCATCCATTAAACTCTGATATCATAAAGAACATACCTACATAAACAAAGGTTTTGTAACACCGAATGTTTAGTTCATGTGTTTTACATACTTTAGATACTTGATTTCATTCGAACATCTGGTTAAAGCCAACAATTATGTTGTGTGAGATCAGTGAATTAGTGGCTTTTACCAAATTGAAAGCCTCGTCCAACAGATCTTTTGAAGCAAAATACACAAGGCAATGGATTTCCTGGAAATATTATGCCAAGCCCATCATTAAGAAACATAAATTTCAATAGCATAACATACTGTCAGACAACAGTGGCATTAGCTTAAACACTATGTCAGACACATAAACTTCAAATAGTACATGACAAAAGTTTGATAAGCATGAGCCATGTAATAATGAAATCTTCAACTGTGAAACACAGTCACTGCCTTCATAAGCATCCAGTCCTGTCCTGACAAACTTCAATGTTTCCATTGTCTAAAACGTGCTGTGTACTGCACAAGTACTGTGCACATATCCTTTGTTGTTGTTGTTTTGATCTCAAAACCTACGTGGTGGCGGTCCACCACGAGGAGCAGAACGAGGCGGCAGACCTTTCATTCTCTTCGCAGGTGGACTGTCATCGCGAGACATTGGCCTCCGCATGCCAACATCCCTACTTCTTTCATCCCTTGGAGGTGGACCCCTTGCAGGCCCACGAGGGTATGCATCTGAAGGTGGTGCATTGCGAGAAGACATTGGTGGGCCACGGACACCTAAAATGTTATAGTTACAAAAACTTAAAGCATATTCACTGCGATTGTAACCTGGCGTCCATAATGTCCAGACATTTTGAAACAGTTCTTCAATTCCACTGGCTGAAGTACATCAGGATTTCTTCAATTCCTCAACTTATTTTAGTCAGAATGAAGTATGAAAGCTTAAGCAAAATGAATTACTCAATTTCATCACTGCTTTGTCACCGTTATCAAACTAAACCACGTGTTAGTTTCATTTTATCTTCCATGTTTCAAACTGAGCCCGAATGCCTGACGTCTGTGTAAGTGTTGTCTCAAAATATGGTAAAAATAAAATAACTCCTTTCAGAAGCTGTTATAAAGGATATTAAAGTTGGAACTCTCCCTTCACATAAGCAACATGTGCATGTATGTGGAAACTCAGTAATTCAAATTCACCAGCAGCAGCTCCTAGGTATGATTCAGTGCTATGTTCGTCATTTTAAAGACATGCCACAACTTTGTATTCCAGATTAGCATAGAATACTTTAATAACAAAGCTGATTCAGATATCATCTTATGGACACAATTCATGACCTGTTGAGCTAATAATAACATATTTGAATGCGTCAAACAATTCTGCCTCAAGAGTCTCTTAAATATATGCTTACAACACAATCCATTAATGTAGTCCAGCCTCAAGTGATATTTCAGTTTTTAAAAATTCCTAACTTTCCTTCTAATTCAGAGCTTTGTAAGGATCCAATTTCAGTTCTACTTCATATTCTGAAAATTATTTGTATTTCAGTATTTGTATTTCCCAGTCTGAAAATAATTCCAGTTCAATTCAGTTCTCAAATAAATTCAGTTCTAATTCCAGTTACGATTTTCTGTTCTAATATCAGTTCTTTGTTGCAACGAATCTATCCTACAGGTTCTCTTGCAAAGTTGCAATTCTTAATGCTTTATAAAATCACCCATTCCGTAAATATAGATCTGTATTTTTCAGAAAAAGTGATAGACAATAATGATGAAATTACTGGGCATGCCATAGCATGATAGAATGGTCCCAATCAACAATTTTCCATTTTGTTAAATTTTAGAAAGACTAGCGTTTAGCAACTTCATGCACTTGATCTCGTAAAGTGACATTTAGAAATGTTCCACGTCTAAATTGTCTTTTTTGCTTTTGAAAAGTTGGCATTCAAGTACACTTTACAGGTATATTTGTGCATATACTATAAATGAGCTGTCATATTGCAGGAATTCTTGCTAGCAACTGTTGTCCCACACAATGTTGATTTCCTTGTTCTTAACCGTTCAACTCGTTCAGAGGAATTTTGCCGCACAGCTGTCACTCTCAAATTCTGTTCTTTTCTCCATCTAATATCTGCCATGGAATCATTGTTGCATAAATTAAATTTATCCAAATGAGGCAAGTATAACTTTTACAAAGCTACCGCCATAGTCTGGAAATTGAATCAGAGATTGCAAAACGTGCAAAGCAAAGATCACAGTCAATAATTTAGGCCTACAAAGCTTGATGGCTTTTGGGCTTATATGACACTTGAGTAGCCTTTTTACTTTGATAGACCGTGTACTCTACTGCACTGCAAAACGATGATAAATCAATAATTTCCGTTCAGATATTATTCCAATTCTATTTCCGTTCTATGCAGTGTATTTCAGTTTTCGTTCTAATCTCGTTCTGAAAATAATTCTCAATTTTCGTACTTATTTTCATTAACAGAAATTGATAATTTTCTTCTAATTTCCATTTGCATTAACAAATAAATCACTGTCAGGCTCTCATTCAGGTACCAGATGAACAAATCTCATATCAAAAATGAAATGCCGATTGCTAGCATCATATTTCAGCACAAAAATCTGAATTCTTTCCTACTTTGGATGAAGCCGGCTATGTAGACTCTTAAGTTTCACACACCACTGATCAATCACCACAATATTTCTCACAGCACCATCAGGACATTTTAAACTTAAAATCTAAGTTTTCTGCAGTCACAGCTGTCCAGGCATAATTCTCTCTTGTAAATTTCATTGAGGTGCACATCATAAAGTATTCAAATGCAACACAACAACTACATTTCCTTGTTGAACTCTTCTTATTGGTCCATTTCAGTTGTAAATTTTGCTCATTCTTATTAGCAATATTTAGTTAATAAAGGCATGAAAACTATGCTAATATTTAATTATTCATACACCATCATTAGAAGCTATTCTGAGTGTAAATATGTGCTATTTCACTGTTTAAACAAGTTGCCAAGAACTTGTCAAAATGATAATGGACAAAAGTATAATAATTATTCTTATCTCCAGAGATGGTGCAGGGTATTGCTAAATCTGACAATTTAAATCTCTTCATTACTTCCAGACCTCTAATTCCTCAAAGCTTACTCCTCAGAAGCTGACCAATCAACCATAATACCTCATATTCAGGGTTGCACAGCTTACAGTTCAGAATAACATCAATACTTTCAAAAGCAGAGCTGACAAAATGCAAGAAATTAGCCTCAAGAATATTTGTTGTTTCACTAGAAAACCATAGTTGCCAGATGTCCATCCAGCAAAAGGAGGACAAGTTCTCCTTTCTAGCCTCATGGCTCATGTCCTGCTGTTAAAGTTACAAATTTGGAAAATGTAGAGGTCTGGCTTTGTATGTTTCTTGTATTGGGCCATTATTTCATGGCAGCTTTATGACTTAACACATTCCCCGCAACAGGAAATATCTTTCAACAGCGAGAGAATCTAACGGACCATTCGATGACACCGACGGTCTATTGCTCTCCGATGCGCATGAGCCGTGCCATAATTTAAACTCTGTATACACTTCGCCGCTGGTCTAAATTGACTCAAATGCTAATCAGACACACATCACTGCTGTCAAAGACCATTGAGACGGCAAGATCCATGTGACATTGTTTGCCTTGTTAAGTCTATCAATACAGGACCCTGAAGAACGAGATATGTCGACCCTCGCGTCCAGGCATACCTAATTTATGACGAGATATCTCGTTCCTAACAGTCAAAGTGGTAAGACACTCAAGGATGAACAGTACTCCGAAAGTGTGAGACTGTGACTTCATTTTCCTTAAGTTATGCATTCTTTCTCAGAGTTACTCCAAATTTGTAAGTGTTTCTGCATTGTTGAAGGAGCGTTCTCAATATACAATATTGATTCCATGAAGAGAAACATTCCTACTAAGTATGGCCCACAGCCCAACAATATGTATAGAGAATGTTTCTTATGAGAAATTCTGTACGTGTCATTGTTCTGTGTTATCCATACAACTGGCAACCCGTTAAAAGGCTATCTTTGATCACGATCAAATTTGCTTTTCAATCCTATTTCTGCCTTAAACTTTGCAAGGATTCTTACATCGTTCGTACAGGCGCTTTGAAATCCTTTGTGTAATTCTGTTTTCAGAGCATGTCTTTGCTGTAGTCATTCTTTGAATTTAATTGTGCATCTGTAGAGAAGCCTATTTCTTATCCAGTTTAACCATTTAATGATGAGCATGTAATATATTGCATGGAACACAAATCCATCTCATCGTAGAAGGTTTAATCTAATCATGTGATTTGAGGTCCCTCATTCATGCTGAATTCATCACATATGATCAAACAGCTTCTGCATACATCCACATTACTGTACATTGTACAATCGTCACACTGAAACACAAACAGAATACCTGTAGCAAATTTCATTGCTTACAAATTTGTTTTGTAAGCCAGTTTACGGAAATAAATTTCATCACTTAAGAACATGCTGTTGAATTCATATTCCTGAAGCACAAATTATGCTGCTGAAATGTTGAACTCTATAATTCTGAAAGTCAGTCCTATTATGTTCCTTGTCAAATATCATCCTGGTTTCTTTTCGCCCACACTGACATTCTTCATAAAGCCAGTAGCTCTGTTACAAGAATTTTGGCTTAACAATACACAACTGGTCGTCACTGGTGACCCTAATATGCATCTAGAGGATCCATTACTCTCAGAGTTAATGGAATTCGCTGCAGTTTTACAACAATTCTGCCTCAAGCAGTATGTCATGGACCCTGCACACAAGTATGGTGGCTGGCTTGGCATCATCTCGACAAGAGATAACTGCTGAGTATCTGATGTCCTCCCTCCAGTTCCTTTGACCATGGCCTCCTTTGTCACCTCAATAACTCTCATTTACGAGCCTCTTCTGCTCGCCATTCAACGGACCTGTCACTGGATAAGTTTGCTTACAATTAATTGATCGCTGTGCACTCCGTTTGGTGCTCAAAGTGCATCCTTTTCTTACAGATCCTGAATTAATCTAAAAGTTTAAATGAAATCAGCTAGCTGCCCTTAACAATAGATTTCCTTGCAAGATTCAAAATCAGGTTTATGAAAAATTCACGCAAAACATGTCTTTGCACATTTCACACTATTGACAGTTTGAATTCTGACATCACATTTCAAATCATCTTCAGGCTCAAATGCTGCTCTCATTCCATTCAAATGCTGCTCTCATTCCATTCAAATGCTGGTCTCAGTACAATCCTTGTTCCTTGTATGAAGTTATTTTAAATTCTTCTTCATACATATCCTTCTATTGATGTTGAATGCTTGAGGCACATATAAACAGAGTCAACAGATGCAATTGCCAAACTGTCACAACTCACATCACTGTTGAACATTGCTGACCTGAGTCAATAACAGAGCAGAATACTCCTGGAAGCAAGCTACACCACATCTCTCGTGCGTTTTCGCCAACACCGGACTTTGTCTCTGTCATTGTAGTTATTTGGCATTGACAACATTTCATCACCATCCACAAATCAGTGATGATCAACAGCATTTAACTTCAGCAGTTTATTTCTTCTGTGAATATTCAACGAATGTTTTTCATCTTTGTGACATGTGTCCAGCAAAAAGAATGAAAAAATTTAAAAATTCTGTCAAACATGAAAGTCAGGTCACATCATTCATGGATAGCAAGTCTTATTTCACAGCTAAAGTCTCATTCAAGATCTTCCAACTCTTTCTGTAACAAGTTCACAGTGAGTGTTCAGTTCATTGCACTCATATCTGCCAGTTAATATTAGGACTGACTTGTTGCCTGTTGCACACAACTCCTTATCAAGCAGAAATCCACGCAAGAAGCATCCATTCACAATATCTTTAATCTGATGCAGCTCAAAGTTTCCAGGTCTTAGTTTCAATGAATGTTATGCTATTGCTCTTAGTAGCACAAAGTGACACTTAATTCAGCTATGTTTTGTCATTCCAAAGATCAAAAATTCCACTGGCTTATATCAAGAATGAAAGAAATATTACCATATTCCTCGGGTATTACAACTATCTCAACTCTGAGTTAGTTCCTCGGACAGGAAATTCTGAACATTTCTCACCAAACAGTAAAAACTGGATCCTCTGCACTTTCTCAATTAACGTTTTTGATTTACGTGCACAATTACAAACAACATCTCTCTTGATCACAGTGGCAATGTATCACATGACAGCTGCTTTTCAATCACCTTGACTTATTTAACTGAATATTTTGCAACTGTATCCATCCTAATTCACACAATCACTTCTCAAGCGATTTACCAAATCGGAAAGCTTATGGCATTTGTCTGAATTGTTAATGCACCACTGTCGCATATTGCTGGCTGAATGATTTTACTCAATGCATCTTCACAACAAATGCTTCAGTGGAATGCTGTTGGATATGGCCAATCACTGATGTCCAGTTTGAATCTACTGTACTCTTGAGCTGTCCAGTCGTGCTTTCTGTTTCACTTGCACTCCTCATAGGAATGTGTGTGAAACAGCTAAATAAAATTATGCAGACACCATTACTGGAATTTCATTAGTTACACAACACCCATAACTTACTCTCATAGTCACGGGCAGGTCCTCCTCCTCCTCCACTACCTCCATAGCCATCGTAACGTGGGCCACCTAAAAGACAATGCAGATAACGGCCATCCAAAATAATTCAGCAGTGACAAAAGAAAAACATCAAAAACTCCAGTTCAACTCAGCCAATTCAGAGTCATGTCTACTCTGCACTGCAGTCTGCACCATATCATATCGAAACTTGCTGAAACTCTAACAAGTTGCAAGATGTTTTACAACGAAAGCTGAAAACATTGCTGCAATACTTACAATGCCTTCGAAGATGAGAAAAAATTATTTTCCATGATCCTATATTCAGAATGTATGAATTTTGACTTTGCAAAACTTCAAGATTTCACTTAAATAAACTGTTTTAGTACTCTTAGAAAGAAACTATTGTCATTCATGCATTGACCACTGCATGTTTTAAAGTACTTCAGTACAGTTTTCCACAACACTGGTAAACCCGTTACAAAATTATATTACTGTCATTTATGAGTACAGTACAACATAATTTGAAAAATCTTCTGTTCATAGTCGGCTGCAACTGGTGCAATATAAGTGCATCATCCAGTCAACTATCTTTTATCATGCATGACTACAGCAAGTACAAGAAAAAGAACATGTTGAAATTGAACCCAACATACATTATCATGTCATGACCACGCATGTCGAGTTCACTTCTAACATGCTATTTGTGTCATGCAAGCATTTCAAGCATACAGTACCAGCTTCCATTCACTATGGAAGACTATTGCAAAAATTTACTAATTATTAAACTAGCAACATTTTTAACATGAGTAGTACTGAAGTTGGGAGCAGTGGAATAGATATGTATTGCAATATGAAAAACTTTTGAAGTGAACTCAAATTAGGATTCCATCATTCTGGCTGGAAATTTGGAATGGATATACCTTTCAATACAAAATAATTATCTTCTGATTGTTAGGAAGAAGCAATAACATTATAAAACAGGAAGAGATCTAATCACCAAGGCCAATTAGTACAAAGATAAAACGCTTGATCAATTCAAATTTCACATTACTCCATTTCAAAGTATTTTCATGTACAGCATAAGCAGTTGAAAGACTCTCTTTGCAGAGCTACAGTTAAACTATGAACTTACCATAACCTCTGGAAGGAGGCATGGACTCGTAATCACGGCGAGGTGCACTACGAGGGGGTGGTGAATCATAGCGAGGGCCGCGCATTCCATAATCACGTCTGCTATCCATGTCCCTGCATCATAAGAATAATTATATGAAGGTTATCACTGTCTTCGAATGTTAATTACGAGAAGACCAATTTCACGACATGTATAGACATTCTTCATTTTGGTAATATTTCATTCAATCTGCGTTGAATTTTTATTAAAGCTGCAAAATGAGAATAGGTTTAGTTAATGAAGACCAAAAGGCTGTTACAAAGGCTTACAAACAAACAATGGATCCTCACTCCTCAACTTTTCATCACAAACCTCAAATATATCAATGCTGATAAAACAATAGAAATTTCTAGTCTGGATCATCTCAGAAAAATTTGATCTTTTGAAGTTGTTTAAACGAAAATTCTCATGCTAACCCACTACCACTTACGCACCTAACATCTCTGACATAATCATTGGATCATCGTCGATCTTCCCTGGAAGGTATGTGGCAATGGACTTGGCACGAGTACAATTTCCATGTGGCATCCATACACTACACATAGGAAAATTGAGCATTGGTATACCCTGTTTAAAATACATTATTCATGACCTGGCTGTTCTGGTGAATTATATATAGTGGACCAAAACTGTTTGCTCTACAGGACTTTTATCTATTAAACGATACAAATAATCCTTGAGAGCGAACCAACCTCGATTCAGGTGGATAGCGATGATTGGAGGGTGGCATATAGTCTCTGCCTCTTGGTGCATAATCCCTGCTTGCTGGATAATCCCGACCTCCAGGTGGACTCCTGTAGTCTGGACTTGGTCCATAACTGCACACAGTCACATTCATATAGTTAACAATAGCTGCATACAAATGTTTTTCATTTCAGATTATTAATTTATACTGCTAGTAGATTCGCATGACGAAAATGGCTAATATAGGGTGTGACCAGAATCTGGTAGGGATCTAGATCCGTGCCGAATTTGGTGGTATCTGGCAGTATCCGGATTTGCCAAATACTTGTAGCAAAAATTTACCAAATCCAAATATTAACAAATTAAAAACGTACATCCAGAAATCAATTATTCTCTTCTGCAGGGACTTCCATCTTAATCTAAATACTAAATGAAAAGTAAAACCCCCCCTGTTCCTACTGTATTTATACAGCACCAGTTTAGTATATTTGTTATGCATTAGGCTGTAGGGTCTTATGCATGGTGTTTGGCAGTTATCAATATATATAATTTACTTATATGCTAATTCGGTCTCGCTAGCGCTCTCGCGGCCGTAACGGTCGCGAAGTGAGAAGAAATGTTTCTGGTGTGCGCCGAGATTTATACCGCGCTCGGAACTCGACCGAGCGCATTAAAGCATATAACCCGTAAAATTTGTAAATAATAGGGTCCTATTTTCAGTTTTTAATTTTAGCTTTTGCAAACGGGGCGGTGTTCGTTGTTATTGGTCCGGTCTAAATATCGCAAGAGTCTCCATCTAACCAATGACGCCATAGAAGTAAGTATATTCTTTGAAATTGTAGTCACTAAGACGTTGTTGATTAAAATAGCCCGCAATTTTTACGGGTTACAGCTAATAAGTGTCATAATCAAGAAGTCTTTCTCTGATATGATAAACATAAAAATAGGCATACAATGGATTAGTAGAACTAGACCCCTCACTGTTCCTCCCAGTTTAGCATATTTACTATGCATTAGGCTATAGGGTCTCATGCATGGTGTTTGGCAGAGTTATAAGTGTCATAATCAAGTAGTCTTTCTTTGATATGATAAACATAAAAATAGGCATACAATGGTTTAGTAGAAC
>JAQFXW010002660.1:0-12796 GCA_034693945.1 Dendrobaena attemsi
GATGAAAGAATATTTTTAAGGGGGGGAAATGGAAAGTCGTGAGTTTTTGAGCCCGGTTGCTTGGGGGTGAATAGAAGCCCCTGGACAGAGACAGGATGGAACCAGAGTGATAATGCATAAACAGGGCTCGCTACACTCATACAAGCAAATCTAGGCGTAAAGCAGACGAATGCTTTAGAGTACTGCAGCAGCTGTCTTTGATCTTTCAGCTGAAGTTACTACACCGTGGTTCAATAAAAAGTAAGCCAAATTGTTTTTGATTTATCTCCGAAACCTGCTACTAAATCATATTAGAATATTCAGATATTTACAGAAGTGAACTAAGAATTTTATTCCAACATATCATATGATTTCAAAGTTCCAAAAATTTTATATGAGTCTTCAAACTTCATATACCGAAAAATAGGTTTACAAGCAAATTTAGACTCCTTGATTCAAGAAAAAGTAAGCCAAACTTTAAATTCTTTAATTATAAATTTCTATGTTATGAACAAAATATTAAAACTTGAACTAACTTTTTTTAGTGTTTCTAAAAGATAAAATGCATATTCTTACTTTTTTAATTTAATTATTTCCGTTTTTTCTGCACAAAAGAAGGCGATATTACGATAGATGATAATCAACGGGCTGTCACTCAATGGTGCCAATGCCTCCAGGCTTGTGTACAAGCAGAAGAACATTTTCTTTCAATAAATCATCAAACCATAGTCCTACAATTGAGTAATATGTCTTCGATTTAGAATTAGCCCACCTTTTTAAACAAAATCTGATATACAATTGCTCGTAAACCTAAATTTTGGTATATGAAGTTTGAAAACTCATACAAAATTTATGATAGGTTGAAATCATATAATATTTTGGAATAACATTTTTGGTCCACTTCTCTAAATATTTCTGGAAATTGTAGGATGATTCATTGTCAGGTACTAGAGATATGTCAAAAACAATTTGGCTTGCTTTTTGAACCACGGTGTAGTTACTGTAGCTTTTTCGTTCCGATACCTGATCAGATTATACACTGTCCTTTGTTCTGCTATTCTTAGTCTGCGTACAACAATATACTTATACCAAGGGGACTGTAGTATTGATAAACCTATACTGCAGGCTTGTTCTCAACACGAATTTTTTCTAATAGCTATTTATATTTCATATAATATTTTGACTTTCTGTTTTAATTCTGATACCTGAATGGGCTAATTATACACGAAATTGATTCTTAAATTTGATTTAATTTGAGAGAAAGACATAGAAATAGAAATGAAGAGACAAAGAGAGTGAGAGAGAGAGAGAGAGAACGACGAGCAAAGTTAGTCACGTGAGCCATGAATATTTGAATATAAAGTGTTCAGTTTATTTAACCGAATATGTCTGCCAGGTCTAATTCACGCCGGGAACAGATTGTGTCTTTAAGCGGTCATATTAAAACATGTAAATGGAGATAAGGAAATTGGAATGGGCGAAAGGATTTCTTTTAATGGGATTCTACAACAAATTTACGACTTCAGCTGCAATTACTGCCGGGCTCCGAAAAGTATTCCTTGTCTGTTCCTCTTAATCCTCCTGATTATGCATTCCTCTTTCTTCTACTCTTCAACCAATTCTTCCAGTTTCTTACTACTACTCTGCAGGTCCTACAGCAATGCGGCCTCCATGCATCTTCCTCTTTGTTGTCATTCTCTGATGCATTCTCTATACAGTATACACCTTGAAATCTGATCCTCTATTTTTCTATATCTGTTCTTCGTCCGCAGGCCCTTGTATACGTGTGCCTCTTCGTCTCCCCTTCTTCCTCTTCCTCTAGTTGCATCCTCTTCCCCTTCTTATATGGCTTCTTTACGTTCTTCCTCTTCTTGATCTTTCTCTTCTGCTTCTGCCCATTTTCTTCAATTTCTTATATTATTCTTCTTCTTCGTCCTCTTCTGTTTCACATTCTTCCTTCTCTTTATCCTTCTTTTCCACTCTCTCTCATCTTCGTCTTCTTCCACTAGTGTTTCATTTTCTTTCCTCATCCTTTTTGCTTTAGTTTTCCATTTCTTCCTCTTTCTCTTTATCATCGCCGTTTCTTCTGCTTTTACTGTCGACCTACTATATACTTCTTCTTCCTCTTTCCTCGTAATCTTCGATTTCTTTATTTCTCCTTCTACTCTTTCTTTTGCTCCTCGTACTCTTTATACTTCTTAATCGCTCCTCGTATACTTCTTCTGTTGGTTCTCTGGGTCCTGCTCTCTATCCTACTCCTTTTACTTTTCCTGCTCATCCTCCTTTCTCTGCATCTCCCATCCACCCATGCTTGTTCATCTGTAACAGTGTAGCGTCTATCGTCCAGCCAACCAGAGTCGTCAATTTCACAGCTTCCAGACTTCTTATCTCGCCCAAAGGAAGATGAAGTTTCCGAGAAAACCGATTTAGATTTCGAAAGAGACTTTTTCTCGCCTATACTCATAAAATCACTACCGTTAGAAATCTCAACCGACCAGCATACAATGTGTACGTCCTGAACAATAATTCCGTGTCGTTGTCTATAGATATACGTGGTAACTCACCTAGCCTATACTACGCTGCATAACTGGACCGCCTTTCAAAATTAACAAACTGATTTGTCTAACCAGTCAATTTCCTTTACCATGGGCAATTTATTAAACGTCCAATTTATATATTACTGGCCTAGCGAGCTTCGTAATTGGCCGATGTTTTTATGGAGATCAATGGAATCTGTCAGTGACTCGTATATGTTACATCTTTTCAGGGCAAAGGCAATACAAAAAGTAAGCGGCTTCTTTTAGAGCAGTCTTGGAATATCGTTGAAGACTGCGCATGCGCAATGCTTTGACATCAATTATATCATATTAGCCCATTTATAAGGTGGGACTACTGCAGCTGCTTTAATATTGTCGACGTTATTAATGTAGGCCTATATATAGTCTTGTCCAGCTTTCGGGACAGCCTCAATTGCCTAGATAGCCTTCTCAATCCGTTAGAATCAAGTCAAATTTATTAGAACCAATTCCATGTTACAGATACAGGGTCAGGTCATTCAGATATCTATCACCATGAACGGAAGGTCAAGAATATTATAATTAAAAGTTAGAATCAATTTATTGCGCTTTCGCATAGGCCTATACATGCACTGCAGCATTTTATAGCCCAGTGGTTTCGTTTTAGGAGAGTTTGTGTATACTTACAGTAGTGTTGTATTGTATTTGTGTATTTCTATACCGCCTCCTACAGACAACTAATACTCAAAGGTGGTCCCGATTACAGCCCGCAGGTGTGTTGAAGCGCTTGAGCAATTGTGAGTGAAGGACTTGCTAAAGGCCCTTACGGGGCGGATGGGATTCTATAGCCTGCAATCTTTCCGTTGCAAGGCGGCGACCTTCACCACTACACTACCACGCCCCACTGTAACAGTGATGATGATGATAATGGAATATGGAAAAAGTAATAATAACAGAAATAATTGCGAATTTATTTAGATATATCTGCGTCGTCCAGAGATCTATATAGGCCTACCCTCAGTCTTCTGAAACTCACCTTAACTGAGTATTTTTAAATGCTAATTTTCGTTGGCCTAAATTTCAGTTGAGTTTCGCTATAGGCTATTCGTTCTGCATCGTCGTTGTAATAAATGTTAGCATACTGCAGTATATATGATTATATATATATACTTAGCTGTGATTGGCAATAGGGCTAAATAGTATATTCATATAGACAGACTCTGAACCGAGTAAATCAGTGATTTCCATATTTCTGTGAATAAATCTGAGGTGTCGGCCGTGTATGGCAATTGCCAGTCGCATATATAGTATAGTATAGTGCCTACTGCACAAGATTGGAGTGATAAGTCAGCAGCCATTGCGTCACGGAACGCATACGTCCCTGCTCAAAGTAATTAATTATGACAACGCAAATTAGGTAAATAAAATAATGGTCTGACCTAGGAGTCTAGAAGTACATGTAGGCGAATGATTTACTATTCGCGTCGACCTTTGGCTATAATAGGAGAGTCGCCTCTTAATTTATCTGGGCTAATGCTCATAAGTCGAAACAGATTAGCAACATATATTTATTTTTATTTATTCACACATTTCTTCAAGTGCACAACTTTATACTACTCAGAGGTGGTCCCGCCTACTGCATGGAGGTGTGTCGGAGTTTAAACGCCCAAGCGCCACATTGTGAATGAAGGTCTATATCATTTATCTGTAGAAATTTAACCTCAGCTCTGGTTTGATAAGCAAACAGGTATACCTTATTCACATTTAATTAATTTATTAGATCTGAAGTAATAGAAGTTGTCTTTAATTAGAATACCTGGTGATTGGGTTGAGACAAAGAAGGATTCTAAGCGAAGAAATGTCTAACGCATTCTATAAACGTTTGTCGACCAGACATATCTGTCTTTTATATCAGGTCGCATATAACAGACATATAAATAGAATTATGTCAATGATAATCAGATTTATAGGTGACAGCTCGGTATCTTAGCGTCTTCTTTGAGCACCGTTCACTGAACCGCGCTTCACTTGGAAATTGACATCATCCGTCACGGGTCGTTGGCTTCGTCGGTTGAATGCACAGCGCAGCAGCTGAAAAACAGGAAGGCATAATGGACGGCGCCGACAATTCATTCGCTATAGCGTAAATCTGTCAAGCGATGTACATGATAATTTTTTATAATAAAAACGTGGCGCTACAGTCGTTCACTTATGTATTGAAGAGTTTTTGTAAGCTCAACGCTAATGTCTGTTCAACGCTTCTTCTAACGAACTCCTAGAAGTGCACAACTCTTTCTGTCCTTGCTTATTAACCACTGTCTAAAAGCCATGGCAAATTATTCCAAATCGGACGACAATGAACGACTTTAGCAATAATAACTATTGACAACTGCACAAAACTGTTCTTACAGTTGCACAAATTGATTTATGAATTGAATAAATTTCACTTTTTGTGTAGAACTGCACACTAAGAAGACAAATTGGCACCCTCCCCAGCGTTAGGGCCAAAGTGACGCCTCTGAAGCCAATACAATTGTTATTATAATTAGAATAGCAACAAGCAGATATAATTGATGTAGAAAGATACAGCAGACAATTATAGTTCTTTTTGTATATAGGCAAAGAATTGTCTGAGCATAAACGACCGACGAAATTGTCTTTGCGGTTGATTTCAATGTGCACGACTGTGATTTGCTCGGCCAACTTATCGAATCATTCGACGTTCGATCCATAAGAGCAGCGGCTATAAATAAGGAAGCTAGTTGGCTGTTGACTCGGGCGCAAAAAGTCGTTTTTAACAGACAATGACGACAGAATATTGTCATTGTCTTTTCTAACAGAGATATAATGAAACGGTTATGATAATATAATAGTTGATGGTGTTGTTGTTGGTATTGTAATCATGGTGTTATCATCATCGTCGCAATCATCATATAGCCTATAATTGATTCGTTCCATGATCTAAACCGGTAAGTAGGCCTACGTACAGTACTACGTGTCCTTCTAACCAGGGTCTTAAAACTTATCCTTTCCACGGGGCTAACGCACTGGGAGCGACTCCGATTACGTCATACTGGGCCTATTAGTTTAGCTATAATAATTGGTATGAATATTTTTATATTATCATTATTGTCATCATTATTATTGTTGTACCCAAAGGCATTAGTGCTTTAGAAGTTCATATGTCTAAATACAATACAATACAGTAATCATCAGCATCGTCATCATCTTAATCAATCCATATTCCCAAATTCCCAAAGTTGCACGGACAGTTGCTGTTGTTCATCCTTCTTTCTATAGACTAGGCCTAAATGTACGCGTGGGTGTACTTTAAGTGACTTAACTATGATTGGCGACTATCCAGCCGCCTTCTATAGCAGTGCGTTTAGTGCGTCTCTGCATAATTGATAACAAACTAAGGCCGCCATGCAATGATCACTGGTCGACAACGATGATCACAGACTGAAGGCACCAGCGAATCGTCTTCATACGTTCATCTGCCTCCTATCTATAAACCGGGATGTGCTTCGAACTGCAGAAGTCCAGCTGTGGGCTATGATCCACAACCCTCTCCTTGCGAGTCATT
This sequence comes from Dendrobaena attemsi, assembly GCA_034693945.1. NCBI lineage: Eukaryota > Metazoa > Annelida > Clitellata > Crassiclitellata > Lumbricidae > Dendrobaena > Dendrobaena attemsi. The sequence goes on from JAQFXW010002660.1 coordinate 6,082, forward strand.
GAGTTCCGCAGATTGTCGGCGCAGACATTACGACTTTACGAGTGGTTCAGCTGTAGAGTTGCCTAAGTCTCTTGAAGCTCTCTTCTCCCTGGGAAGAGGATAAACTGCGCCAGAAGAGCCACATGTTATGCACCCATTGAGGCTACAGCTGATCTGGTTGGATTTGAAACACTGCTAGATACAGTATGTGGAGGGTAGGCCTATGAAGTGCACGTTTACTGACCCTGCCGTAAAGAATACCATCATACCAACCAAACTGATCCGATTCAAACCAAAATTGCACTCTATTGTTGCCAACAACTGACGTCATTATTTTTTAATTCAAATTTCAATTAAAAAACATTTGAGTTGTTCACATTTTAAACATCGATCAAGACATAAATTTTGCATTAGCTGCAATTAGGCCTACGTGTGACAAATTGAAGACCCAGAAGGCTTCTAGAACCCACTGAGTTGGGTTGCCTATTCAACGCAGTTAACAGGTAATAATGGTAGATAACATTTGTATAATGTACTAGTATAGATCAAATTTCAGTTTCTTCCACCCTTGCAGCTCACAATGCCCTCCGTTCCCCACCGATTCTGATCGGGAGCACAAAACTGGTCTAGACCACTTGCATCTTGCGAACTTCATCTGGCATAAAATATAACACCATAACAATACAATGAAACTTAGCAGGATAAGTTTTGCACGATTTCACCAGCGAATTTATAGCCAGTTCTGCTGACACAACTTTTATATAGCTCTGAGATATTTCGGAGATTTATGTATGCATTACATTTATAGCTTCAAACATAACAAATAATCCCTAACCGTGACGCAGGTGTTGCGGCAACCTATCCAGCCAATAGCAGCCGACTTCGAAGGTCAAAGAGTAACAGAGTAAAAAATTATGTCTGATTTTATGAGCGAGTGTAGGTTGCATTTATTCCCTCTAGTCTGAACTGGAACTTATCAACGTCTGTGCGAATTTCTCCGACACGGCCAATCGAGAATTGGACGGTATCCTCTTGATGCCGTTGTCTGTATTTATCTAGCGCTACCGTCCACATTCCTATCGTCGCAGACAAAAGCCTCCCGCGGGCTTCTGAGCATCGAGCTTTCAAGTTGAAGAGTGCCACAGGTCACATTAGAGGAGACCGCTGAGATGGATCGAGCGGATCTCCCCAAAGAATAATTCTGCTTTTAACGGTTTCAAGGAAATTCGGGTCCGCAAAGAAAACGATGCCGAAAACTAGCCTAAGATTCAACAAATACATGATTCTTGGGATTCCGGGTCTAATTCGTTTAAAGAGAATAAGCAGCTTCACTGAGCACACCCGTTTGCATTTTACTTCGGAAGCCAGAACGTCGTAAATGAAACGTTTTTCGAATTTTGGTTTATAAACAAGTCGAAATCGTCGATCATAGCTCGTTTATGGCGGATATGAAATTCGCTATATAAAATTGATTGATACACACGTGTACCGTTACGCAATCATGCATATAGGCCTACACACATAAAGAAATATGTTCATACACAAGAAACCTGCATGGACAGGCACAAAATGTAGGCCCTATATACACACTTACATAGAATGTCACCTTTATGCTTTCTTTACGGTCACAATTAAAAACGTTGATGCCATTTCGTCGAAAACATTGCTTTAACGAATGCATGCATACTAAACTGGGTCAGGTCAGGAGCGAAGTGTCGACAGGCATTAATGACCTGACACATATCCAAAGCGTTATGATGAAGCTGTGCGCTAATCTCGACATCTCTATCTGAGGAAGGAAATAATTATGGTGAAACTGCATCGGATTGGATAGGAATGAGTGAAGCTGCTGAAGACTGAATTTTCCGCTTGGCCTGAGTCGGGAGCGTCTCTGAGCAGAGATCTGAAGGGACGCTATACAAATTGCGATTGATTGATTGAGTGAAACTTAATGAACGGCAGCATGAATTTTTGCTTCATTATTTAATACAACTGCACGTCACAGAATGTTCTGCGACTTGAGCATGACCATGATGGCCCGTGCACTTGCTAGAGGTTTATCCATTTAAGTGCAGATTGTCCTGTTAGGGTGTTGACTGTCTAACATTGTAGTTTGTTAGTCTTCTTTTGTAGTTTAAGAGTCTTGAAAAGCATATGCGCTTAAGCGATGGATGCTTCTGATCAGCGGATTATTTCTACTTTTTTAGGCCTATTATACTACTTTATTAGAAATCTCTGTCCTGACAACTCAAATCCATATTATATCAGGTGGCATTGATATCTGGTCTCTGTGCTAGAGCTGAACTGGCTATGGAGTTTCAACCCTGCTTATAGGCTAGGCCTATGTTTAGGCCTACAAGCCCTACTTATCAGATTCTAGCACAGCAGTCTTACATTTTTATGATAGGCCTATGCAATTTTGTTTTGATGGTGGTATTGGTTCATTCTTTAGAAGATGTCCTTAATCCTATCTTAATATTATCTTGTCATGATTATATTCTGTTATCATCGTGACGCATTATTAAGAACTAGCTCATAAATGTAAAATATAGAATACAAATATGAATATAAATTTAGAAATGACCAGCGATCAACTATTACAATTTTCGCTTGAGAAACTTTCAATGCTCAAAGACGCCATTGAGTATTATAACCGTGACGTAACCCGTCTCTTACGAAGCTAAAACCCATGCCCTCCGCTTTTGAAAGCTAGTTCCCTAACCAATAATGGCTATCGTTATATTACAAGAACCTCTCCATCTTAATAAAAATATTAATCATCGACACAAATCTTACTGGAAACGATGCGATTGGAAATTTTCCGAAGACCTCCGGCGCAGTTCCGCAGCGAAGGCGTAAATCACGTGATTTACGAAGCGCCCTTTAATCTGATCGGTGATGTCTGAATGGTCATGCATTCATCCGCCATTTTGTTCCATTATTCCTTCCCTCATTCGCTCGGTCATTCGCTGATTTCTTTTATGCGCCGCAGCCATTATTCGCTTTATTAAATCATCGGCTGGGCTCAGTGTTTATATCGGACAATTCCGCTCTACCGACTTCATCCTGCCTTCATATATTTATATGTTATGTCTGTGCTCTTTTCGTGCCATTCCTCGGATGATCTACTGCACTTCATGTCTTTGCGACTAAGACGATATCTACTTATATTTTTATATCCTTGTAATATCTTTAAGTCAGTGACCTGCTTACATGTTTTTATTTATGGTCTATATCTGTGTCACCAGCTGACGATTATACGGTTACGATATACGAGGTTGCCACTAATCCCAGTTTTCTGTACGACTTACAAACGGGTCCCGTAGTATACGACCTATATGTATAGCTTACAGCCTTACAAGAGTGTGAATCATATAGCTGTGAACTATTTGCTTCGGTTGCGCAGAATTATGTGACAGTAGGCCAATAGGCTTACATTATAGTCCTGCTAAATTTAGCTTCAACAATACATTTGGCCTTAATGCCGGTGCTCTCAGCCCTTCACGAAATGTACAGAGCAACGCTCGTTGTATTTTCCCCTCTGGGACATCGATTTATGGTGGAAGACGTTGGGGCTACATAGCGTCTGTTGGACGTCAAAAGGAAGACTGATCCAGAAAGATGTCTTCACAGCCCAGGCAATATTATTATCCAGGTCCTGTTTGGGAAAAATCTGGGCGATTTATATCATGTAGCCAACTATCACCACAATCTGCTAATCTGTTTCAGCGGTCTTTTTCTTAATTTACAGAACGGACAAGAAGGGCAAGGTCGTTTCTCTGGATAGCTCTATTAATAATTCACACTATAGTTCTTTCGTATCACAATCTCTCCTATTGGGATCTTGTTTCCAGGGTGAACGTGTTTCTCGCTATCCAAATTTATGTCGCTTGTTGTCCCATTTAGTACTTTCAAGCACACACATATAAATACACAGAGGTCTAAATAGACCTATTATATTCATACACGCATGCATCGCAATACGATATATATTTAATACACATGCAATGCCAACATGTACATACACACAGTAACACAGAAATGATCCTCTCTGACAGTTTATCATCCCTCATAATCTTTCCTCAAGACCATGCAAACTCTTCGCGGGGCCATCCGAACAGAAAGTGTATCGAAACGGTACACCTTACAAGAGGCGCTATATAAATGTTTAGAAACGATACAGAAATTATGTGTTTAATAATATACACACATCTACGTATAAAAAAATACCCTATCTATAGGCCTACGCTCCCAAACATAGAAACACGTCGTAGCATGTCTCCAAGCAGTCCTATAATATTATAGACTTGGGACTGCTTTTAGTAAAGCGGCTCCATGTCTGTGGCACCTGGTAGGCTACTCTAAGCAGCGATCATTCGTATATATTAAGAGTAATCGTAACTTGGAACCTTTATAACGCCCATAAAAGCGGAGTCGTCGTAACCAACTTATTAACAGGAGATTTGTCAAACCAGAATCGCAAGACAAAAGAGACAGAGACATAACAGAGACAGAAAGACAGAGGGAAAGCGAGAGATTTGGAGGACAGCAGCGTAATCATTAGAATGTCTCGTCTATTGTCAAGTCCAGCCTGAGCAGAGTCTCCAGAGTCTGTCGTGGCATCAGTCTGCAGAATCTTCTTCGTCTCTTGATATTATTATAATTATGTCAATTGGCTGTTTCCATCGACAACAGCCAGAGTCAGGCGATTCAATTTGCCTCCCTCCATGATGTTGGTTTCTATCTGGACGATAATATAGACATCGACGTTGTCCATATGTCTGTTTGTTTGTCTGTCTGTCTGTCTGTTTGTCTGTCTGTTTGAAAACGTGTGGTTCATGGTGGATCGACTCGGCTAGGGACCTTCTGATAGCCAGTCTATCCACGAGAGGTGGTTCACAAAGTTTGCCTATATATGCCCTGCAAGAAACTTCTACACCTTTGAACTGAGGAGGTAATCATCTATAATTATAGGCTAATTCTAGTGCAAATTAAAATGTGTTCAATTGATTCACAAGTCGCAAGGCACATTTTTCTAGAGACATACTTGTAAATAATTCGTGGAATGAACAAATGTATGCTACAATCTCAGCAACGCACATGCAAACGTCATTATTCATCGCGAGAAAACCATTCATTCGCTCTAAGCAGTTAGATAACGCCCTTCAAACACCTACTCCGTTTCGACCCTCGGTGCCGGCGGACAGTCAGAGATTTAAAATCTCGGGCTAGCACGGTACATTCACGGGGGCCTAAATGGCGTGACGTCCATTCAAACGGGCGAGGGTGAAGGATCTCAACCGATCAATTCATTGTACATGCAATGAAGAGGGTCGAGGCCATATACTGTCGCTATAGAAAAATCGATTTACATTTACATTTAGTTACACTGTAAGAGTATAATAATTATACTATGCGCTTTATGTATTTCTGTCTTTAACGACATAATCTCTATCACTGTCTATGCTCTAAGTAAAAATTTATCACGAATTTTAAAGTAACATTGGGTTTTAAAGAATTAATTATTTCAGCTTTTAGGCCGGGTTTCTGGGACAAAATATGTCTTGAATGCCCCAACTGATATACAAGATAATTCTATGCTTAATTTGTTACAAAAGATTATTAGTAACTTACTACCATATAACTTGGTATAAGGCCTGCATTGTAGGCTATATACTTTTACGATCTTTCCGTCTAAGATTGCGCCGCATAAAAGACCGGGGGGGGGGGTAACCGGGGAAACGTGTCGCAAATTTATTCGCGCAAGAGGATATCCATTAACGAGATAAGTTTCACTGAACGGAGCGATCGCTTGGTCGTTCACGCACTGCTGCGTATACACGTATCTCTGTGTCTTCAGTTGCCGCCTATGACAGAACAAGAGAGGAGGCGGCCGGATAAGAACCGCCCCAGGGGACAATTAATCCTTCATATTAGGGCGTGCAAGGATCGCGCTGGCGAAAAACCAGTCAACTCTGGCCGGCCGAGATAAAACGGTCGCTGCCAGCGTTTGCAGCCTCGGCGGGCCTCACGATCGATCATCGGACGAGCTGGTGGGCGCTCGCGCTATCGGAATAGCCCCCGTTGGCTCATGACTGCGGAGGGAGAAGAGTGGAATAGCCGACTTGAGGGGGTTGGGAAAAAGAGATGTAAACAACTTGGAATCGTAAGCGTAAACTAGTTGTAAGTGTAGATGTAGGCGTGTTTCTATAGGCCTAGTGACCGTATGTAGTGCTAGCTCGTCTATAATGACCAAAGTGATAACGAAAGCGCTATATAAAACTATAACTAATAGTTATAACTAAAAACTATACAGTAATTGTAAATAAAAAACATAAATAGGCTACATATGTATGGCGTCAATTTAAGACAGAAAACCTAAGAGTCAACTGAGAAACTTATGAAGTAGACCCTACAAATTGCAATACGAGTAGTCCATCTGCACAGTCGACGTATAATTATAGTCGTATATGCCATCATTCAATCCTACCATATTGCAAAATCTACCTCAAGAAATGGTGCCTTGGCATTACTCAAAACACAAAGCCTTACCAAGTTGTCATGCCCTACCCGCTATTGTATACATCCGATGTAATAATATTAAAGAATACTTTGATGTTCTCACAGACAGAAGCAAAGACAGAGACTAACGTACGACTATATTGTATTGTATTGTATTGTATTTGTGTATTTCTATACCGCCTCTCCCAGACCACTGCTACTCAGAGGCGGTCTC
>JAQFXW010002661.1:0-12795 GCA_034693945.1 Dendrobaena attemsi
AGATTTTACTTTGCACAAATCCGATTTTACAGTCCCACATTTAAAAAGACCGTCATTTTTGACGGGTTATAGCTAGTTAGCTTAGATTTACTTAATTACTTGATCTTTACTGGCTATATATATATATATTATATATATATTTACAATTATATATATATTATATATATCTGTGCATTAATGCAATGCAACCCGAGGTTCTGTGCGTTTGATTTTGGTCTGGTGAGAATAAGTAGACCAGACTACTTTACTTGCATAGGGATAAGTTGGCATGAGGTGGTATTACAATGATAATCAGCTCTAACAAATCAGAACCAAAATACAATTAAACCCTTTCTAAAAACATCTATAGATTTACTGCTCTAATAATAAATAACACACTACTGGTCAGTTGGTTGAAGTACCTCTGACTAGTGTATCAAAATCGGTCTGGCCAAAGCCAGAAGAGTAATGTAGAAAATATATGCCATCAGATATTCTATTTCTTTCCCAAATGCCTTTAATGACTGTTCATCAAACAAGACTTTTTTTAAATTAATTTATTAATCTCTGAAACACAAGAGTAACAGTGATCTTCTCATTTTGAAGAATTTACTCAATTTATAAATAACACTGAGTAACAACCTTTGAGCATCTGGAGTCCAAGGAAATTGCTTCCATCGTTTGTTTTTCCCAAGAAAATGTGCAATAGCAGTCCATCCGCTTCATTTGTCTGGAATGTGAACTCTATGGTGCTACCGTCTTGCTGAATATTCCACTCTGGCAACTCAAGGACTGATTCCTCCGTGACAAACGTCACTGGCTGGAGTGTCTCCATATCTTCACACTTGTCATACAGGTGACCTCCATTTGCTTCCACAAGACTGCCATTCAACCGCGACTCTGCGATCAAGTCAAGCCACATTCCATCTGCTCGGTAGACAGCCTGTTCATAGAAACACAAACCATTTGCGGTATCTTCATAGTTTCATTTTCTTTTCATTTGAAGATTTCTATGGAGCCTAGGGACGGTATAGAAATGTGGAAATAAATAAATTTAAAGAAAATGTACATATAATTATCATAGACACTGAACCCATAACTTTCATGGTATTACATGTCTCTCAGCAAATTACTGAAAACTACAATCCAACTATAATATTATTTTACCCGAGGTATCAATCTCTAAGGTGATCCAAATAATATCCGGAGATGTAAATGATGTTAGTCTATATTGGCAAATCACTCAGCAATTTCTGGCTGGGCAAAAGTGCCTATAGTTGTATAGTCTTAAAAATTACCTGTTTAAAACAGCCCTGTAGAAAGCGCGGGGTACGAGAGCCCTGAAGGTTAATACTTTTAGAAATTCCACCAAGAAACAGCATTGTGGTTGACATCATGGTGAAATCTCCAACCACCGTTCCCGATTTTTTCACCTGTTTGTCAACTTCAATTGTAACCTGACATATGAAGGAATAACAGCAGATAAAGTCAGCATAGTTGTTTATATACTTTTGCAACAAAGCTACGGACAATGTTGAAGAGTTCCGACATACAGTAACCTGTAACGGGAAAGGAAAAACAACTAGTTAATTATACAGTTACAAAGACAAAGAATTTGTAAGTTCATAATAAACGTTACAACAAGGTAATTAGTAACAGATCAGTAATCAACTAATAACTGATCACAGTTACTTAAAAAACAACTGCCAGTAAGTATTTTTAGTTACCGTAAGTCTTGTTGTCTTCAATTTTGAAGTCTTGGTCTTGAGTGCACTCGAGTTCGTTTCTTAAAGTCTTGGTCTTGAAACAAAAAGTCTTGGTCTTGAGACCAAAAGTCTTTGTCTTGATATTTCAATGACCAAGACCAAGACTTTTTTAAAGTAAATGAAAACAGTAATAAAATGATAGCTTAGCCTACTTACTTATTATTCAGGGCACTATATACAGGGTGCTTCATAAAAGAGGTTCCCCTACGTTTCTGGCCAATATTTTGGTCAAAAGTGCGAATTCATTAACAAAATTTTACAGACTGAAAGGTGATTCATACTGATATAAAACTGCCAAATTTCAACAAAATATTTCAATCAGAATAAGAGTTATTCAACTTTTAGTGACTTCACCCACCGTTTTTTGATGGCTCAAAAATGTTTAATGGGTTTTAGCTAATATTTCCGCCAAAAGTGAAAATATTGTAATGAAATTCTACAGGCATCAAGGTACTTCATATTGTCATATGGCCACCGAATTTTATCAAAATTTTTCAAATGCAACAAATGTTACAGCACTTTTAGCAAGAACACCTCCAGAATTCTGATGAATCATAAAAATGTAGTACAACAAACGTTAAAACATAAAGTGCTGTAACCTTTGTTGTGTTTGAAATATTTTGATAAAATTTGGTCGCTATACGTACGTATGAACTACCTAGAATTGCAGAGAATTGCATTTTAAAATGAAACTTCACAGGCTTATAAGCCTGTGAAGTTTCATTTTAAAATGTTTACATTTGGCGGTAATATCAAATGTTTACATTAGTGGAAATATTAGCAAAAACCTGTTAAGCGTTTTTGAACCATCCAAAAACAGTGGGTGACATCACTAAAAGTTGAATAACTTTTGTTCTGATTGAAATATTTTGGTGAAATTTGGTAATCATATGTAAATATGAATTGCCTTTCTGCCTGTAAAATTGTATTAAAGAATTCCCACTTTGGACAGAAATACTGTGGCAAGAAACGTAGGGTGATCATTTTTTATGAAACACCCTGTAAAATATTCTGCAATGACTTGCAGTTCTCTGCAATTCTAGGTATCTGTAGGATTTGGATACTTATAGACTTAGAATATTCTAGTTCATTGCTATTTTTGTCCGCATGTTCAGTGAATTCAAAAAGTCTTAAAATCTTATAATGAGAAACCAATAATGGGAGGATTTAAAAAAGACACGACTTGAGTGTGCATCTTGTGAACCAGCGACTTCTGCACCTGTAGAATGCTTTTTTCTTTTTTTCTCATAGTGGGATTTTTATGAGGCCACACAAAATATTTTAGTCAAAATATGATTTGGTGTTTATAAAATGCAACAGAAATAAGCTGCATTTCAAGTGACAGACTTCGAGAAACGATTATTATTACTGGAATCTGTTGTATTGCTTTGCTTTAAATGAAAGAAATCAGCACTTTAAAATAGTAGCATTTAAAGGCCCCTTCCCCCGCACTGCAAGAAGATGAGGCCTGACCCTAAAGACATTACTCCTAAGATAATTTTTTGAAATCCTAAGGGATCATTGATAATAAAAATAAATTTTATAAATGATCAGTTGATCACTGCAGTGTACTAACAGAATGGAAGTATTTTTATAAAAGAGAGACTACCTCAGTTCATCTTGAAACCATATTTCAGTTTTCTAAGCTGTTACACGGCTTTAGAAATAAATTTTTAATAAATGATATTGATTATGAAGAAAATCTTGCAACTTGCATAGTCTAGCAGGCCGCATTTGAAATCATTTAAACAATCATAAAATTAATTATTTGATAGTAATTTTCCTAGTTACCCGCACGAAAGTGGGATGGTAAGTACAACTAAAGAGTCCAAGTTCAGATGAACACAACTTTAACTGATGACATTGCATTTCACATTTTATGAACAATTCACCATAGCCTGAATCTGTGCTTCAGGACAAAGTGACAAATAGCATTATAGATGACCCAATCACTGCAATTTATAGTTTCATCCATGCAAAATTGTGTTGGTCACAGTTTCGCTAGTAGTTATATTGGCAGTCATAATCTTGAGATTTCTTCAGTGTTCACAAAAGAAAATCGCGGGAACCAGTTTATTCATAAACACTCAATCAAAAAAATTGTAAACAAAATCGATCGGCAGAGGTCACATCCAATGATCCAAGGTTCAGGGAGGCAGGCAAATGGCTACGGTGTTCAGCTGATGGTATTGAGAATTGAAGTGGCAATGGGAAAAGAGGAGGAGGTGGAGGAAGAGGAGGAGGAAGAGAAGGTGGAGGAGAAATAAGATGTATGTTCAGTTTTAAATGAGAGACCCGTGGAGACATGAAGAAAGGCTAAATAAGTCAGATGAAAATCGGCAAAAGTCTCTCAAATGGGTGCGATGACTGCAGCTTAGGGTGATTCAGGCTCTGTTGTAAAAACATTGATGAGAAAACTTGAGACATGCTCTTAACTTTTTGTGTTCCTTTTAATCCTTAGAACAATACTGTGAAATATGACTGACATTGGTTTGTATTTAGTACTGCCTCGTGGCACTCAAAGTTTTGTCCCACTGACAAATTTGACTCATTTTGGCTTTTTTTAAATTCATCCTAAAATACTAACTTACTTACTAAAATTTACAAAACACAAACAAGAATTTGAAAAGTAAGCCCTACTACTTGTAGAAAAAAAATTATTGCATACTATTTGTAGCCCTCTTAGTGAATATAGAAAATAACAATGTGGCTAAAACTAATCAACTCAACCTTGACAAAGCAAGAAGATCAAGGACATTTTTTCTCCAAATTGTAGAAGACCATCAGAAAGAATTTCCAAATTCAAGCAAACATTGCTTTCTGAAATGTCTAGATTTTATCTAGTAAATACATCAAAGAAGGTAATAACATGTATGTTTTGAAACAGTCCCATTTCAAGTAATTAGATATATATTGTGCTTGAAAGTTATAGACAGAAACTTATTAGGCAATGCTGTTGTGTTTATAAGATTTTATTAATAAAGTTCAATAAAATTGGTCATGTTTACAAAATGTGATTTTTTAGTCAAAACGAGTCAAAATTTCATAATTTCAAGGTCGATGAGGCAGTACTAAATAATATCCAATGTCATTGATTTTTTTATTGGTTAATCCCACTGTCGAAAGGAACAGAAAAATGAAAGAGCACAAAGAAAATAAGATCTTCAATTTGTCTGAATCCCCCTACTGCAACTCATTATAAAAACCAAGACTTTTCAACAATCGTGAAACACAAAAGGAACTCTCAACGGATTCTCCATTCCTCCTGATCAAACATTTCTTTAGGTTTTCACTTCTTACCAAATGTAAATGATCTTTTATTACTGACAATGAAAGAACTATTTCTTGCAAAATGCCACATTTGACAACAACATTTGACAACAACATTTGACAACAACATTTGACAACAACACTGCTACCGGTTGATTGCATAAAGCAATGTCATGTTATTCAATTCACTTTAAGCTGGGGCAAAGAAAGTTTTTGTAATGAAACAAATGGAACCAATCGCATACACTGATCTCAGAGTTCTAGTCAGTAATATGATCATAAAACATACAAGTGATAATCAGTATTCAATGATCATAAAAGGTGTCTGGAAATTAACTGAATATCGAATCCATGCAGATTCAGCTTCAGCTTCAGACTCAACCCAGCCTGAGCAACAAATAGTCAATTGTTTTGAGGTTTGGAACCATACGCTGCATGTCTGTGATCTGTGCATGCATGATGAATCATTCACTCAGAGGAAGCAAGAAATTCTTCTGGAATCAGTCTAGTCATTCAATCAAGGAAACACAATTCACTGACACGTTTTGCATCTTAAAGCAAATCAACCACCCTGTCAGCAAGGACAAGTCTGTCATAACCGCTGCATAAACCGACCACAAATTAACAACTTAGCCACAAAAACCCACCCAGTCACTGTATATTGACAGGGTCTGCGCACTCTGCACAGCCCGTTTGCTGCAATAATATATCCCATTACGTGAATGGGCCTTAATACCAGACCAGAAACCAAGGACCAGGCCAGGCCAGAGATGCCCGATAGTCCTGAATCGCTCACAATAACAGCAATCAGTTGGCATGGGGGCAAAGGAGTGCCTTGCCACTCGCTCTTCAAGTGATGTGGAAATCAAATATTCCACGCCGAGGCATATTTGATGCCCGCGCAGAGGCGCCGTCCACACTTGGGACTTGACGGACGACGGACTCCGTGCTTAGGCAGGCAGACGGCCTTTTAGTAAGGCAAAGACGGGTCGGATTGGGTTATGCACGCTGTCAGATTATGATACATGTTGATAAATGGCAGCCGATGATGAGTCGTCCGCAGAATGCCAAAGCCGACTAATCAAATATCTCAGGTGAAAGGAAATTACAATAAAGACTCTACAGTCCACTAAAAAGCATCAAAGTATGAGAACAGGAAACTAATCTGACAACACACCAGCTACATATATATATATCTGCAAGCCAAACTTACAAAGACCAGCTCAAATGGTAATTGCGATAATTTAAACAATAAATGATTTTAATCAGACCTGTTAATATTTTAGTAACACAAGAGCCACGAATAGCAAAGGTGAGAATTGAGAAATGCAGCAAAATATATATGCTGAATAAAAAGGTGCTGACATCAAGATGCAACACAGGATGATTCTAAGGACAATGGCAAGTGACGCCTAATGACATGTGAACTGTGTCAAATGGAATATCAAAAGCCACCAAGCAAAACGACAACAAGTGTCAAATGAAATGGTAAATGACATTAAAAAGACAAGACAAACCGACAAACCATATAATAAATTGTAAATGATGTAAGATGTAAGACGACAGAGGAAAAGGCCTAACAACCAACAACTGACATCAACTGTGCAATGGTGGCAAATAGAATGAACCCACTCTAATTAAAAGACGCAATCACCAGCACTGCCAGATGCTAACACAGACAACTGTTCCTTGCTTCCCTTTTTATAAGAACAGAAAAGGAAAAGACATACATGCCTTTGCAATGGCTTAAGCCAGTTGCTTCAAAGTTGCCAATGCCGCAAGCTGGATAAGTGTTTTAACCAGCCTTTCTGTGGGCCAGTGACTTTGATTTGTGTTACTTACAAATATGAAATGTTACTATAATCACATTAATATCTTTTTATATTGCCACTTTTTGTTACAACTACACCTTTATAACTGTTTATTATGAATATAAACAGTTGTGCCATGCTTTCTGTATTCAATATTAACACTTACAATACAATTACAATGATATCCTGATAATTATTTTGTAGCTCTAAAGCAGCTTCATTAGCACTGACTTAGGCTACATGTTGTAAGCAAAACACTGTAAACAAGCAAGAGGTACATAATGAAATAATACACATAATTACAAGCAAGGCATGCAGTTCTGAATTGTCTCTTTAACAGCATTATTAATTGTTTCTAAAGAAAATTGCTCTTTATTGCTCGCTCAACTCGTATAAGAGAGCAGGTATTTCGGTGCTTGGCTGAATGGTAAAAAGTCAAATTTAATGCATTTAAATTATCAAAGAACTGTAATTACTGGTCATCTGCCTAATCAATTAGCTATTGTCTTAATCTTGTTGACTTCTATACCAAAGCTATTATGATTACAAGCCTTATCTTGAACTGATACAAATCCAATAATCACATAGCACATCCATCAGTACCAATATGCTAGAAAAATAATTAACATGTATGCTCTTCAGGTTAACTCTCTGCTAGAAGCCAGAAGGTATGTATATACTTAATAGATCAAAAGTAAATCCTTAGTTTTATAGTTAGGTGTCTGTAATCAAAGAAATCAATAGAAACATCTACTTTATATTGGCTTTGAAGATTTGTCTCTTCTTCTTAAATTCAGAACATTTAGATTTTTTAACCAGTTGAAAAAGCATTTATATAGGTATCTGTTAAAAGTATAACTATGCAGATAGCATGCTTGTCTACATACTTAGTACATAGTAAATAGCTGATGGAAATGTCCCAAAAAAACATGAATTATTCAAAAAAGGCAGAGTGACAGCTTTCGATTAATGTTGGTACATGCTTTCAGATTAACAAGGAAGGATGCTGACTGAGCACCAGAGTCCATAGCTTCCACTTAGTTAATGCTAAAATTAAAATAATGATGATCTGTGATAGAACAGAAGAAATTTCTGTGGTAAAGGCATATAGAGCAGAAGTTGTAGAAGTAATTAACCAAAAGGTTATGTTCAAGACAATAAACTTACACACCAAAGCCGTTTCGGCCAACACCCGCAGTCGCAGCTGAACCCCACCAACTTCACGCTCACGTCACTCGTTGACACCACGCCGACGCGAAAAGTACTTTCTCACGCATAACACAAATCCTCCATTTCGATGGAGCGGCTGCTGTTTTTGTCCACTCCCAACTACAGCCGAAACCAAATTACCAAAGTTGGCAATCGATAAACCGTGAGCAGCTGGAGAATTATCCACAAGTGTGGATGGCCCCGCCTACCGATGTTTGACCAAATTAGCACTATGGGTCCGTGGAAAAAGTCCGGCCAGTTGACGGTCGGATGACGGTCGTCGTATGCGACAGCATTGCTCAGTCTGCATTCCAACAAAAATCTAATTTCACAATGTGCCGACCCCTGAACTCGTACTGGTCGCGGAATATATCTATCGGGTCCTGTAAAACCTGTCGATCAGATGAAGTCGGTCCAAAACGGTGAGCAGAATGCTGATTAAATTCGGCGAACTGATACACGCCGAGCCCGGAAGCAAATCGAAGTGCTGTATGAGAAACTGCCAAGAGAAGCGGTGGTCAATCATAGAGTTCATAAACTTTGGCATCGGCAATTTTCGATACCAAGACATGGATTTCCTCATTACTGCAACTCAAAGACTGAAAACATTGCAAATATGAAATAAATAACGGTTGGCAATCAAAGTTTCCTGCATCATAAACTTCAGTTGGACAGACAATTCCTCAGTCTTCTAGTTCCAATAAAGAAGCTTTCATCTAAGGAACGAAGTAGTAGGCCATGAAAATAAATGAATCTGGTCAATTGATAAGTCCTTCAGATCAAAGACAATTTCTGGGAAGACACTCATGCAAACAACAACCACGTCACACAAGAATTACTATATCTCTTTCAATTGCTATTGGTGTCAACAACTTCATTTACATCAGTAAGACATTTTATTCTACGTCAGGAATGAAACCTAAAGCATCCAAAAGGCAAGAGCAAAGTCACTGCATGTATGAACAACTTTCAGCCAAACAAGCCGTCAGCTCAACAAGCAGTCTGCCAGTTTTCACAATTTGATATGCACAACCAACGAGATCTCGATTAGCATCGGACAAAATTGCTGAAGAGCAGATCAAAGGATGGAAATTTTCTTCGCTTGACCAAGTGCCTTTTGATGTTCGGCTTCGTAAACACCTCGGCAACATCATTTGGTTTACTCCAACGAAAGTCTATTATAGGGAATAAGACAAGAAATCACCAATTACCCGCTCAGATTTCCCTGTGGCTATCGGAAACACTGAAAAACAAGATTTGTTTTACAGAAAACTGAGAACTGCGTTAATCAAAAGCTGCAGATCAAAATCTCATTTAATAATCGGTAAATTATTTTGTAAAAGATAACGCAGACAGCGCAATATACCGTACTGCAGAGCATTTATTATTCCAAGCAGTACAGCGGTTCCTGACAGCGTAGTTTGTTGACCGCCTGATTTATCGGCTGAACAGCGGACGGACGACTTAAGCTAATACAGAAGTGGATAACCTAACCAGTTGAATGATTCCACGACAAATTGCAAATTTCACAGAAGGCAATTGGCTAGGAGACCTTGTTCACAATGCAAAACCCAATCATTTAGCTGCTGATCCTCATCTCATTCACTGCTATAAGCCGCTGCACTGCAGAGCAGGAAGCAAAGTGAAACTCCATCGGGTTATCACTTACGACAGAATTCCATGCAGCAAAGCCAAGTCAAAATAATAAGCTTGCCTCTCTGCTCAGGTTCATTTAGCATTGCAACATTAAAATTAGAATGATATCAGATCAAATCAGAAAGACATAAAAGTCACATTGATGTCCTGAAGCAGTGAACAAATTGCACTCTTAGTTTTAATAAGTGCATAAATCTTAAGTCAATACATGAATAATATTAAAATACAATTAAAACAACTTACGTGGCATATTCCCCTTTGTGCAACCAACTGAAATACAATCAAAATCATAAATTACATCTAATCAGTTGTTCTGGAATGTCTGACATCACTGTTATTGTCTTACTTCAC
Organism: Dendrobaena attemsi; assembly: GCA_034693945.1. Classification (NCBI taxonomy): domain Eukaryota; kingdom Metazoa; phylum Annelida; class Clitellata; order Crassiclitellata; family Lumbricidae; genus Dendrobaena; species Dendrobaena attemsi. The sequence continues at coordinate 10,043 of JAQFXW010002661.1, forward strand.
AGTACTTAGGGTATAGAATGTTATAACCAGTCAGCAGAATAATTAATAAGATGCCATTTTCTTGGTTAGAACTAATGAAAGTCACTGAAAATCAGATTAGGTGCATTGAATAAGTAATAAAAAGTTACAACCGGTCTCAAAACATCACATCCTGTCGAAATCAGTTTGTTGTTCTGTCGTGGTAGGCTACAGGAATATACCGGCAGTAATCATGCGCTTGCCCAATAGCGGCAAAACCATGATGTCACAATGTTTATGGAGATATTCCACCAGCGCTGTGCCAAATGTCATCAGATTTCTCTACAAGAATCAATTGTGCCAACGAAAAAATCTCCTGGAATGCCATTGGGAATCGAAGATAAATTGCCAGAGAAGCTTGTGCAGGCGTTCAATAAGAGATCAGTCAAAGTATGGGTCTCTAACAAACATGTAGGCTGCAGCTCTAGCAGAACGTTTGAGAGAAAGCATGCCAAATATGTCGAACCAAAGCAATTGCAAATCCATGCAGCGAGTCACAGCAGAGAAGGCATGTAACAACATCTATACTGAACGAGTGATAGTGAAACAGCAGAAATGACCACATCATAGTTTTGGGTCGTGGTGGTGTAGTGGTGTAGTTCGGCGCCTTGCAACCGAAGGGTCGTGAGTTCGAATCCACCTCCAGCCACTGCATAAGGACCTTGTGCAAGTCTTTCACTTGTAACTGTTCTGTGATTATGACTTAGTTTAATAAACAAGCCACAGGTATGAGGAATATAAACTCTAAAAATGAGTCCGCTAGGTAAACTCGACCATTATTCACCAGATGGCATAGCAAATGAGGCGCTTAGGCTTGTTAACTCCAACTCAACATCAACATCGGCAATGCAGTTGGGAGCGCCTCTGAGTAGTAGTGGAGTTCCATTCTATTCTATTCTATCTATTAATTTCTAAAGCACCTCTTTCAGTACAAGCTAATTAGAATAAGTTCGTTGAATAAGAATAAGTCCAGTGCGTTGGATGCCATGAGAAAAGATAAGTTTAAGACAGCAGGCAAAATCAATAGTACTGCCAGTTAAGATAGCAGAACGACTCAATGGAGGAAGGTCATTCCACAGCAATGGACCAACAAATGCATAGGCACAATGCTGGGAAGAAGCATTTCGAGAACGAGGCACCAGAAGCCTAAGGTCATAACGGCCTAGATAAAGGAGAGGCCAATCAGAGGCAGCAAAAATAGGTCCCTGAATCGGGTCACAGAGGTAGTGCAACCCAAAGCAGCTCTGTAGGTAAGAGAGAGAATTTTAAACTGAAAATGAGCATTAAGAGGAAGCCAATGAAGCTGCTGAGTCATAAATTTGGAGATGTTGAAAAGGTGCTATAGAAATTTCTTAAATAAATAAATATCAACAAGCACATCAATGATGTATTCTAGTTACACTACTTCCTTGCCAGAGATATTTTAATTTTTTAAAGATATAACGGTTGGAAATGAGAAATTGATCTTGATATTTCAATACCACTAGCTACTAAAACTAAAGCTCTGTGTTCACATCTGAAAGCGGGTACAGTTGTACTACAACTAATTCTCAAAATGTTTTGCCTGTTGATTCTAATAAAACAGCTCAAACACAATAATATTCTGGAGCAATAGACAATGTGCTTTCTATGTACAATTTCTATTTTCTTCTCGCCAAGCAATTAATAGTCAAAAGCCTTTAAGTGTCCAGATAACAGAGAATCAGTACATATCTCAAGCTTTGACAGTTTTGTAGTCATAATATGACTTTTTTTCTTTTCAATACAAAATCATTAATTGTAAAAACCTAATGAACTTTGTTGCCATTAACAGGGGTGAAGCAAAGATAATGCATAAATTTTCAAATATCTTTCTCACTCACAGCGTTAAAAAGTCTTACCTCGAAATTGTAGTGCAACCTGCTAACTCATTTCAAAGGAGACTATCTTGAAATGATAGTAAATTATCCTTTTCTGATTCAAGCTTCAGACAAGCATAACGTACAAAACGATTAACTAAATGGCAACCATTGATGAGGGAACTAAGCAAGGCAATATATTTTTATTGCTCTGCGATTCTGAACTAAGTTGTTCACTGCTAAAGCTCTTAGGCAAAGAATCTAACATGATGTTTATTACATTTTCTGCATCCGTGCATTAATTAGTGAACCGAACAGGAAAGAAATGTTGCTTCTGCTCTGATGAAAATTAGTCAACTACGAGATAATATTAGCAGTATGCATTTAAAAAAATTAGCAGTGCATCAGTTACATTGAAATTACATCACTGTGGAAACGTAGCTTCACAAAGAAAGTTACTTCTATGCACACGAGAATAATACACTTGAGAACATTTTCATGTACAGTCCAATCATGTGGACATCGAATGGCATGGTATCCATTCAAATTGGCAAACAGTGGTGAAGGATCTCAAACGATCAATATATTCAGATATATAGCCAGGTCGAGGTCATATACGGTCGCAAAAGAAAAATGCCTAGTTTCATATGCTACATTACTATAAGTCATTGTTAATATGACCATCATATTTTAACAAAAATCTCTCAAATACCTGCAAAGAACCTCCATAATGATGTCATGTGTGTATATATTCACTAGTCACAAAATTATATAGCGCCCCCTCAAGAATATGTATGAATACGTGAATGTATGTATGCTAACAAGCAACATTCTCGGCACGCCTAAAGACATTTCTGTTTACTGTTTCTAGGTAGTCGTTCCGAAGCGCCTTTGTGA
>JAQFXW010002662.1:0-12791 GCA_034693945.1 Dendrobaena attemsi
GCTTATTTCATGTCAGGAAGTGCTTATGACAATGAAAATAAACACATTGCATTGTATATTTTGTGTATTGAACAGCAATTAGGTGGAAAGAAAATAGAAATTAGAATGACTGCTTGAAATGTGTCCACGTGGTAAAAATGTAGGCCATCGGAGTGACTAGGTTTCTTACTTTTCTATCGATTGGTGTCTTATTAGATTCAAGTTACGCGTTGTTGGAGGGGGGTCGGGATTTGTGTCGTCTTGGATAGTTTCCACGGAATATTTCGCCGCAGAAGTAGAATGCGATAAATAACCTTGTAAGAAAGTAAGAGTATCGACTCTGTTCTAAAATTGTGTCAAATCTTGACAACTTTCTGAATATATCCCAGTAACTAAGCCGACCATTTAAATTATATTTTAAACTGGTGGTTGACGCTGGGTACATTATTATCCTAAGCGTGTGTATGGCTGGAAAGAATCAAATCCCTTGCCAGCCAAAGAAGCATGGTGACAAACGTCGTTTCACGGTCATTTTAAGAGGTAGAGTAAGTTTACAAAAATTCAATTGTGCCTGCTTAATGGCGTGTTTAACTATTGCAATTCAACTTCTATTATCATTGCTACCATGAAAAACAACTGATTGGTATTAGCTCGAAATTATTTTTTATTTCAATAGAATTTTTTCATGGCACTTTGTTTAACTGGAAAGGTCGAGACCAGCGGAAATTTTTTTTACTTCACATTCATTTTAAGTAATTTAGTTAATGCTTTAAGAACGGACTGGACGATGATAGACGGGTACAGAAGGCTCGGGTGAATGCTCAACAGTGTTCGTAGTGGCGTTGGTGAAAATGCCGAGGCCTAGAGGCAGATGACAAGAAGTTGGCTTGAGGTGAATGCTCAACAGTGTGAGTAGTGGCGTGGGTGAAAATTCTGAGGCCTAGAGGCAGGTAACAAGAAGAAGTTAATGTGTGATAGACCTAGTTGAAATCATTACTGTCCCAGTAACTAAGCCGACCTTTTGAACTGAATTTCAAAATGGTGGTTGACGCTGGGTACATTAACATCCTTAGCATGTGTATGGCTGGAAAGAATCAAATCCCTTGCCAGCCAAAGAAGCGTGGAAACATTCATTCAGAGCATTTATAGCACCCCTTCAAGTATAACTTGCTATTCAATAAATAAGAATATAGACTTCACGTTCCACATTTTTATTTTGTTGTAGACTTGTGGCTGATGTGATGTATCATATATCAGTGTTTCATCTGAAGCAAATGATTTACTAACAATTATATTCTGATTAGCCACAGTTTCACTGAAAAGGGGAGATTTTTAGATTGGATACTGTTTTCAAACTATGCATGTTTTATAATTAGATTAACTATAAATTATTGTTTTATTAAAATTAACCTAGATCTCAGTTTAAATAAAATTTGTTGGTATTTAGATTATTTGAGGAAATGTACGGAATATGAAGCCCATTCATAAGATAATGGGACTTTTCCTACTAGCAATATCTTATGATCAGCACCAACACTTTAACATTTATATGGAAATATGAGGCTCGCCATTTCAAAGCAGTGCACTAGAAATGACTGGCTTATTAATGCAGCTGTTTAAGTGTTGTTGCTTTTGGTAACCGAGAATAAGTCCATTTAAATGCGTATTGCTTAGGACCAATCGAATAGTATCGGCTTATAATATTTTCTTTATCATTAAAGTTCTGGTACAATTGTATATCAATACGAAAAAATTTGTGTATTTACTTGTCCTGAAGTTCTTTATTTGCAGCAATTATAGGAGACAATCATTATAGTACATCTATATTTGCAACTATATTTATGAAAATTAAGAAAGTTGCTAGCCAGTTCTAGAATACTCTTGCAAAAACATCCAAAATACAAAATATAATTAACCTTTTTTAATGAAGAGTTTTTAAATGGAAGAATTTGGCTAGAGAATGACGAAACAAGTTTCTGTATAACTTTATACTGATTTGATACAGAGGTCCAACTCTGCTGGCCAGAAGCTCCTATTTAATAGTAAGTAAAATTCAAGTGAATTGCTTTGGCTGAAAATAGGTGCACACGACATTAAATTGAGCTTTGCTATCCATAGTATTCAATGATAATCGGAAATCTGGTGACTATTATTGCTACCAACTGGCACTTAAATTCTTCCTCATACATGTTTATTTACATCTTCTTCATTTTATCCAATTTGGTATTTAAACCAATTCCATGCCAATTGAAATCGACAAGTCTTAACTAACTTCAACTTGTTTTTTGATATTTTTAAACAACATGGGTTAGCTGATGAATGATGAGCTAATGTTCTGGATGATTTTGTGATTCAATACAAAAATTCATCTGTGATACAACGCATCGTGAAAATAGTTTTTATATGCATTGCTCTCAGTATATTGAGTTAAAGAATTTTTGTAGCACCTCTCACAGTATGAATCATTTTAAGAGGCAAATTTTTTATATTTATTACCATCAACTGTAAATTGTGGATGTTGTATTGAATATGTATACACATATATTTTTGGTATTGCATGGCCTGCAATGATGAAAGAATTTCTGTATGATTGAATGATTCAATACAGAGATCCAACTCTGATCTGCCTATGCTTTCTTTTTACAAGAATTTACTCTACCTTCTATGCAATTATGTAGGATTAATTTTAAATGAATACATGTTTTCATATATGCATAGTTTGGCTATGAATTATTAATACTATCGCAATGTTTTGGGTTGGTTTTCAGAAATACATGGTATATCTGTTTAAATAATTACACAATAAAGTACACGTCAATGCAGAAGGCTTTCAAATCCACCCACTTCTAGCGTATCCATTATTACGTTGCCCGAATAGGAATGTTTATATATATTTTTTTTACATGTTTATTATTTGTACTTGTAATTGTAATTTGTATTTGTAATTTGTACTTGTAATTGTGTTATTCTGTGACTTGTAGCCAAATTAGTCTTGCTAATCTGTTGAATCTTGTGCTGTGTATAGAATTATGCTACACGTGTATTGCATTTTGTATAAGTTTGGTTTCAGTTGATTTCCATAGACAATTCATGTGAAACCCAGTAAATCTTGAATTTGAGTTTGGCCTAGAATGATGAAAAAAACTGTATGATTCTATGATTCAATACAGAGATCCAACTCTGATATGGCCAAAGTTTTTGTTGTGCATATGTTTGTATTATATTGTACGCATTTTTGTGGTAAAACATTTCAAATTAATACACAGCTAGAATGAATTAATATAATACGAATATAATTATTAATCCTGTGCCCAATTTTGCATGTAGTTAAGATGTTTTGGGTTTGTACTAGTTTGTATAATTTGTCAATTTCTCTACTGGACAAGTAATGGAATTGTTTTATGCACAGGTAAATTTTTATTGTTTCAAGTGAATGTCTGGTCTGGGTTTTCTGTTTGTTGAAGTATGAATTTCAACAATTGCAATGTTGACACATGATCAATCCAAGTCTCGGGTGTTAAATTCTGTTATTGTGGCTTATATGATGTATTTCATATCCGTGTTTCATCTGAACACTTCATGATTAACTAACTGGTATATTCTGATGAGCCACAATTAATATACATGTAAAATGTCGTGTCCATGTAGTTTTGATAATTTTGTGGGCACAGTTTGTTGAATTGAATATAAAATTGTTTTGCATTTAATTTCTTGTTAATATGAAAATAGTCAACGTAAGATAGAGCGTAGTGTTGACTTTTTATCTTTGTGGAGTTTAAAAAAAAAAGTGTAACTGGATTTCAGTAATAAGAAGACTGTGCCATGAGCAGTAATGAATCATGGAGGGATTTACAACGTAAGAAATGAATATTTGGAAATTCCTAATTTTGTTTTACAGTAGGCCCTATTTGGTCTTTTATCCCACAAGAATTAATTGATACTTTGGTGGTTCTATATTGATATGTTTAAGATAATCAGACAGGCCACCAGTTTGTTTTGTAGTTCTACGATTTTGGTAAAAGAAGATCTGTTGAGAAATTGCACTTGCTGGCATGCCATTTTACCCAACCTGCATATGTGACGAATATAAAGGACAGCATTATTATAGACTGGCGCTTGAATCTACAGGGTGGGCCATAAAAAATTGATCCCTGCGTTTCTTGCAAAATATTTTCGTAAAAAGTAAATTTTTAAATTAAATAGTACGGGCTGATAGGCAATTCATATTTTATTTCTTTGTTTACGCATTTCTACACCGCCCCTTGCAAGTCTACCACTCTTAAGCGGTCCCGGCTACAGCCCGAGGGAATGTCAGGATTTTCACGCCGAAGCGCCACGAGCAACTGTAGGTGAAGGACTTGCTCAAGGTCCCTATGCGATGGCTCGTGTCTGGAACGAATCCGCGACCCTTCGGACGCAAGGAATCGACTATCCACACACGCACTTTGTGCTAGTCCGAGATGTTAAATCTCGGAGTGTCGGCAGACATAGGTTCGTACTCTGTACCGTGCAAACACACGGCCGAAACACTCGATGTAGCTAACTGGGCTAGTATAGCTACCAAATTTCGCCAAAATATTTTAAACAAACATTAAACTTTTATTGACATCACCCACTGTCTTTGGTGGTTCAAATAACGTTGGACTGGTTTTTTGGATAATATTTCCGCCAAAAGTAAAAAACCTTTTAATGAAATTATACAAGCTCAAAGGAAATTCTTAATGACACGTAACGACCCAATTTTATCAAACTATTTCAAACGCAACAAAAGTTGCAACACTATTAGTGAGTGTACCTACTGTATTCTGGAGCTTCAGAAAAGTGTTACGCAATAAATGTTACAAGAAAGTGTTAAAGACCTAACTTTTTTGCATTTGAAGTATGTTTGTAAAAGTTGGTCATATGTTTAACATGAGTTAGGCCTACCTGTGAGCCTATAGATTTCATTAAAAGATATTTACTTTTGGCGGAAATATTTATAGTAAAAAAACTGTTGAACGTTTTTGAACCATCAAAAAGCAGTGTGTGACGTCACTAAAACTTTAATAACATTTATTCTGTTTGTCATATTTTTGTGAAAATAATGTGCAAAGCCGGATTCAGAAATTTATTTATTCACACACTTCTATACCGCCCCTTCAAGTCCCCTACTACTCCGAGGCGGTCGATCCTGACTACAACCCGGAAGTGTGTGAATTTACACGCCGAAGCGCCACGAGCAATTGCGTGAAGGACTTGTTCAAGGTCTTTACCCGGCGGGTGGGATTCAAACCTGCAACCCTTCACCACTACGCTAACACGTCCAAATGTAGGCCTAGTGCTGCACAATAACTCAAAAAGCAAGTGGAGCAAAAAGGCGTAACGCCTAGCAGAGACCTTGAAACTGTCGAATGCTAAAGCCTAGGCCTTCTCATTTTGATTCATGCCTGTTCTTAGTGCGTTGGTTCTCGACTTTCATCAAAGCGCATTTCTTGTTACCGCAAGGCAGTCTTACGAAGCAAGAGAAATTGTAGTGAAGGCCTATCTAATTGAGCTGATATAGCGCCATTCCTTGAGCAGAAACAAAGTATGCCTACTGCCCTGCGTATAGACGTAAATGACACATACAGGGTGTGCCTTACAAAATGATCCCCTTACGTCTTTTGGCAATATTTTCGTAAAAAGTGAAAATTTTCAAATGAAATTTTACAGATTGAAAGGCAAAAATATGGCGATTGAAATATTTCAACAAAAGTTTGTCACTATGTAAGTGTTAGTTGCCATTAAGCCTGCGAAATTTCATTAAAAATATTTAATTTTGGCGGAAATATGAGCAAAAAACTTAAACATTTTTGAACTGTCAAAAACAGTGGGTGACGTCACTAGAAGTTGAATAACTTTTGTTCTGTTTGAAATATTTGGATGAAATTTGGTAGTTATACGTAAATATGAATCCCTTCAGCCTGTAGAATTTTGTTGGCAAAAAATGTAGGCCTATGGGGATCATTTTGTTGGCTCACTTTGTATAAGCTATTCAGACCAAGGACGTAGGCCTAATTAGGCTCAGCCTACGTGCTTGTTCATCTGTAAGCCTACGATTGAACTTCGTAATCGTAAACTCGACACTTCTAAAGCGCTCTGTTGCTAAGCGCTGGGCACCAGCTTATTCACGAGTCTGTGAGAAAAGTCCGTGGTGGTCCGAGGTCTAGACCCAAGCTGCATAGACCCAAGCTAAATTTTGCAGCCGAAAATCTAAGTAGGGCCTACTATTCTTAGCTCTTATCTCTAGGGCCTAGGCTCTAGTCTGCTCGACCTATGGGCCTAGCTGCCTCGGCCTAGCATATAAGCTTGTAGGCCTAAAGAACACAGTCATAAATAGGCCTATGGTAGATGATAAACACTGAATGGGACAGTTAAATAGGGTAAAGAAGAGTTCAGATCTCTTACACAGTAGTTGACCCAGAAGGACATCATATACGCCCTTAGGCCAACAGCTTATTATATAGGCCTAGGCCCACATAATATAATTTCATCCGTGACCTGAGATTGAGTTCACGAATATCTGATTAATTGACAATTATTATTGACTCACTTAAGGCGTTTTACGTGCCCTAATCGCTTAGGCCTGCGTGAAACGTAGAACTCTACAGGGTGGGCCAAAAATGATCACTGTAAGATTTCTTCAAATATTTCCGCCAAAGGTAGAACTTTTCAAATGAAATTTTACAGACTGAAAGGCAATTCATATTTACGCTTAACTGCCAAATTTCACCATATTTCAAACAGAACAAATGTTATGCAACTATTACTGACGTCACCCACTGCTTTTTTGATGGTTTAAACCAACGACCTACATGTTTAAACAAAGAGTTCGTTTTTCACCTCTGAGGAAAGTAGGACTAGGCCGTATTCGTGGCTCAACTGTCGCTATATTCGCAAAGTACAGTGAGTTAAGTAACGTCGCCTCTACCTGCTCTTAGGCTAGTGATAATTGAGTGTAAAATTGTTGCTACTAAGCAGAACAAAATTGGCTGCTGGCACATTGCAGAATTTCTTAATAGGGCCTATACCAGATTACGCCAAATTGTCAACAATCGCGAAAAGGAAGTTAGGCTAATAATGGTCAGGCCTACTCACTAGTCTACTGTCTAGGCCTACCAAATGAACCGTGAATGTCTATCCAATTATCCATCGTAATCATTCTGGATTTACTTTACAAACTGTATCCTGCCACTGAAATCTCCCCATACGCAGAGGCGTCTACGCCATAGAAGCCTTGGAGCAAATGCTCCATTTCAGAAACATGGGGAAGGTTTTTTGCGAAATTGGCCGTGTGTTGTACAATGTACAATGACTACCGATGTTTAACAGTGTGACAATGCGATTGATGCTAATTTCGCAGGGCGCGTAATATTAGCCCTTCGGAGTCGAATCAAGGTCACAGAGGTCAAGGGTCGTCGATACTTTATGTAGCTACGCCAGTAACGCCACATCCTCTGCTGCATTCTGGTTGCTCTAGCTTAGTCTATTCTGCTCGCGAAAACGACGCGGTGTTCCAAAGAGGGCTTACCCCACCGCTCGTGCCCGACTGCATGCCGCTTGCTCCCTACGTATAGTTGGGTCCGCTGTCGGCCTAAGGGCCTGTAGGCTGTGGTTTATGCTATAGATGGGCTCTCAAAAGCGATTGCGTGCACTATGAGCGACGCACTCAAGTAGGCGTTTCCTGGTATAGAAGACGAGCCATCTCTCTCTCTCTCTCTCTCTCTCTGCAAAAACAATCGTTCAATTCACGTTCCCAGTTCAACGAAGCGTGTAGTTGGTTCATGGTCGTCTCGTTTGCTTTTAGCCTATAGCCTGTAGGCCTATGATATATATGTCCTCGCCGATGATATAGGTTTGCGTAAACTTGTGATGTATTCATACGTACTGTAGTAGGTCTACAGTTGCCCTCGTCAATTCATAGCAGTCGGAGAAAGAGCCTATAATAGGCCTATTGAGAGTATAGAGAGCGCATGGCTTTTAAAGACTTTATGGGCTCAGCTATTGGTGCGCAGGTATTCGTAGTATTGAGTGTGATGTATGCGGCTGATTATTAATAGAGCTCGCGGCCTATTATACGCTCTCAAGTTTTCGGCTAAGCAACGGGCATTGTCGCCGAGCTAGATGGACAACACCAAAACGTAGTAGCCGAGGCCTATAGGCCTACCTCAATGTTCGGCCTAAAGGTCTAATACAGAAGTGAATAGGTCTACTGCCGCGGGTCTGTAAATGCGTCAGCTCAGGCAGTAAGTGACAGTGGAAGGCCTGTAGTGGAAATAAAAGCAATCTATTGTTGTCCAAGTTAAACTCCTTCGTTGAAGAAGTCTGTAATAAAACCGAAGTGTTCTGCAAAATGCTACTAAGTGCGTCGCTAGCGATAATATCGAAACGAGTAGAAGGCGTCTCCGAGTAACACACGGTCTGCGGTAATTGTATCTCGGAACGCGCGAAAACTAATAACAATTTCTATGGCGATTATTCTTCCTTCTTGTCCGAGACGTGAAGGCGGATTACGAGAATCGGATATGATCATCAAATGTCTCAGGATTTTGTGTCTCATAGTGCTTTTCGAATTGTCTCAATGGAATCCCTCTTTTGCCCAAATGCAATACGGTGGACATGCAAATGCGACTTCTGGTCAAGCGCCTACGAAGAACAGTAAGTAAATTAAAAGATATATAAATATTGGCAGGCCTACCAAATAATACAGGAGCTTTTGCTTCTTCTTCTTTAGCGTGTTACGTTTCCTTTTAACGTATGCCCCTAGGCCTGTATGAAATTAAATTTTATGCAGACTCTGGGTGGGCAGCCGGGACACGTGCCCCCAATAATTGAGGAGTCATGACTTAGAGTTTATGAGACCTTAACCAGACCCTTGCTCACTGCTCAGTGCTCACCCCAATATTTTAGACAAACTGTTTACACTTATGATGTCATGAAAATTGAATCTGATTGGGAAATTTATAGGTATTCTAATCCGAGGGATAAGCTTGCATTTCTACCATCATTCCATGTCAAAAGGTGTGTTGTAGAACCAATTCGAAAATCATCAGAGACAGCCCTTAGAGCTTAAGACATCATTTGGACCCAGTTGAGTTCTATGAGGTTTCCTATCATTTATAATTGTTGGAGCAGATACAAAAATACACCTTTCTGCTGTTTGAACTTGCAGAAGTATTAAATGATTAGGTCATGTCATGTAGCCATGTTTAGAGGGATCATAAATTAATTGGTTTGACCAATTGACCATGCATGCAGATTGAAGTAAAGTCATAATGTTGTATCTGGACAATTGAAGATGCATTTCATATGAAATTTTGTCTAAAAACTTGTTTAAAATTGATTTAGGAATTAAATGAGAAATCATAAATTCTTCATAATGTCTACATTTTGTGTTCTGTTACATTATATCCACTGTGAATAAAAAAAATTGCAAGCTTCTTAATGAACCAGTGATGCATGTAATGTAAATAATGTTCGGCATCTGTGTTGAGGTTAAAAGTGTGTTTTTTGGCTTGTGTGACAAGCGTTTTAGTTGTTTTTGTTTGATTATATTTCTAGTCTTGGTTTCAGAATGTTGAGAAAGTAGCACTGAAGATTTGATTCTTTAGAATGGTGATTTATCAAGTTTGATGTCAAAGTCTTCTTCATTGTGTAGGTTGCAGAATAAGGCTTAAAAATATATTGGTATGTAGTCTCATTTAAGTGGGAGACATAATGATGATGTCAGCAGTTCATCGAAAGGTTTCAAAAGATTGAATCATCCAGTTTCTTAAAAATAATGTTAAATTGTGTTTTTGCTGCAGCACATGACGATCATGATTAGAATAAGAAATGAACTTTGTTTATTGTGTGAAGAATTCATCAGAAGTAAAACATAACTTTTTGCCCAGAAGTATAAAGGAACCCTCATAACACAATCTTTCTTTGTATTTGACGTAATAAATAATACTGTGAAGTGTATTTTAAAGTAACTGCGGAATAAGGCAATGCATGACGACTTGGCAAGGCTATGGGATCAGTAGTGAAGTGCTTGGCTTAAGTGCCACCTAAAGATAGAGTAACCAAATTTAGATGATTCCCATTGAAACAAAGTCTGTGTCCAGAGTCAATTGAGTTGGGTCTAAAAGTTGATTCCTGGAGAATGGAATGATAAATGGAGGCTAAAACATGTGAAGTGTGGATTACAGTATTAGGAACTTGCTACATATACGTAAGGAAACTGCGTAGCGGGGCAGTTTGAGCTGCTGAGGAAAAAATTGGAGCATATCGATTTGACACCTGAAATGTGATGGATGGGTATTTGAGAGTTTGAGTTTGAGACATTATTTACCAGGAAGACCTAATAAGCTAAGAAAAGCTGTAGCATATAATATAGGCTTCAACATTTTTTAAATATCATTGCAATTAAATTGTTCTGGTATATCGGTGAAATTGGATGATGGTATGCTATCAAAGTTTTGTTGAGACTTTCTGTTGTAGTGTGATTTTTAGCATGGAGGTCCTAAGTGGAGGGTTGACATTACGTCTAAGTTTGGAACTAAAAGGAACTATAATTACTAAATAAATATGAAGTGGATTACAGTTGACCTATATCATGTGTGTGGATCTGATTTTTCATCCGGATCTTTCACAGGGCAAATAGTTCCAAAATTTGTTTGTTGACAGAAGGACTTTAATCAATGAAGTCTGACCTTGAACTCGCTTAGAGTAACCTACATTTGGATGAACATTTGGTGATTATACGGACGATGATATGAACAAAAGGAAAACTAGTAGCAGTGACACTGTGACAGTTAACTTTAAAAGTTATCCTGCTGATTTTCCGAATGTCTGTGGCATCTAAAAATAGACGACCACAGACATTGCTCCCAATGCATTGTAAGAGACGATTTCTGATTGGCTGACAAGTAGTGGCTTCTTATCCTTTTTGTAGCTGTCATCTGTTATCTCTATTTTTTATATCTTATCTGATGTTCCCTCAGTGCAATAAAGTACATAGTACTTACTTACTTATCTAATTAGTCCCAGATTAAATGATAGAGCAGTTAGAAGAGTCAGGAAGGAATGTAAACAGCAAAGACTGGCAATGGTCCTGTGGGTATCGTATTAATTGCAGCATCTAATTGGGATTGTGAAAACAAGTGATGGCACATGCCACATGTATCCAATGAGGATTATCATGAATCATGATGTGTAGTAATTTGAGAAGCAATAAATCTGACTGTTTGACAATAACTAGGATGTATGTTGATTTGACAAGATGTATTTATTGTATTTATGGCACTCTAATTGTCTATGATCCTTGTTTTATAATTGTTCTCTAGAGTAAAAGCACATGCATGCATCCAACTAAACTCAAAGCAGCAACTGGATAGGTTATAAGGGTTGTGATACACACAATGAGATGGGTGGGAAGAAGGCACTGCCAAAAAGGTTGCATAACAACTTTATTTATTGGTATATTTCTATACCACCTCTTCAAGTCCATTACTACTCAGAAGCAGTCCCGATTACAGCCGGGAGGTGTGTCAGAGTTAACAGACCTAAGCGCCTCGAACAATTGTGAGTGAAGGACTTGCTCAAGATCCCTACACAGTGGCTTGGATCTGATTTGAACCCACGACGCTCCGGCTGTGAGACTTCGACTATCCCACTAAACCACCATGCCCACATAACTATATAACTACTGCACGTCTTGGTGCATGTGCACTTATGTTCCTAGTTGAAAACTACATTGCCTATATTAAGCAAGCACAATAGCACTTTAAAGGCATTTTGAATGGTTCAGTGTGAGATAGCTATATTAACACTGAAGCCACTGCAAGTATTGTAAAGATTACTGAAATAGTGAAACATGGTTGCCCGAGTATTAGAGAAATTAATAAACGTTACCTGCATACACGCTTCTATTATTTGACCTTTTGCCTAGTGTCATGTTTCAGTTTTGATGAGCTCAGGCTGACTTGTTTCAATCTCAGTAAAGGTTTCACGCCCTAATTTAAATAGATGTTTGCTGACTGAGATATTTGTTTCCATGTAAGATTTCTGGCTAATATGCATTACTGTACAGAAGTTTAGCTTAACTGGTATATAGACTTACAGATACGTGTAGCATGTAGATTTCCTAACTTACTGTTCAGTACATCTATGTTTTTATGCTAGAACAGTAAGCAGGGTTTAAAGTGGGTGGGAACGGCGTTCCCACTGCTCTCGAAATTCATTGCTTCAGTTCCCACTGCTCCAATGCAAAGGAACAAAGTAACACATACAAATCAAACCGTTGGAGTTCCCACTGCTCACCCAGACCACTTTTACCACTGACAATATTAGGCAACCTGTGCGGGTTCCTGATTATATTTTGGAGATGTCTATATGAAAGAGATGTCCTGGGAGGCTGGGAATCAGATTGGTTACAGTTTCGGGAGGCCAACTCAGTTGCTTGATGGCCTAGAAGTCCCTATTATGTCTTATTGACTGTTTCTCCTGTTTCTCATTTTGTGGCAGCTTCACCATCTTTAGACTTTTGCCCAGTTATTATTTCGTGTTTATGACATGGCTGTCTGAGAGTTCTCTTTCCCCAAACCTTCTTTTTGACTAGAGTACGGTGAGGATGTATGCTATGCACCATTTAGAAGAAGAGAAGAGCCTTCCATTAAGCTAGCTCAGAGGTAGCCATGGATAAGAAATGTTAGCGTCTTCATATTCTTAGCCTCAACATACGAGGGCGGGCGGGTGGCCAGTCCTCTCTCCACTGTCTCATCTTCCCACTAAGAGTGTGCAGTCAGTGTAAT
>JAQFXW010002663.1:0-12790 GCA_034693945.1 Dendrobaena attemsi
CCCGACTACAGCCCGGAGGTGTGTCGGAGTTTACACGCCGAAGCGCCACGAGAAATTGTGAGTGAAGGACTTGCTCACGGTCCTTACGCGGCGGGTGGGATTAGAACCCGCAACCCATCGGTTGCAAGGCGGCGACCTTCACCACTACACTACCGCGCCCCACAATCTTAATCTTTTAAGCTACTACAAGTAGGCCTAGGCTATTTATGATAATACAGATTTTGGTCACATCATCTTATGGGAAGTGTAGCCCTAGAAATAGAACTAATGGAAGAACCAATCAGATGTTTAGTTTAACTTACGAAAATATGATATATTTTATCTTATTAGGAAACTGAGGCAGAGGAAACAGACGCCATTACCAAGGTCTGACACGTCAATCACGAGTTTTGAATCGCGCCCTCTCCACAGAATCATTGCTATACGACATTAAACGGGTTTCCATCATCCAAGATCTCTGAATCCATCGACTCTGCGCTTGCTGCTACTACATTCCCTTCGCCTTTATCAATAGACCTATGTGTTACCTGTTATTTGACTACTTTCTAGGTATAAGAAAGTAGTCAAAACTAGGCCTAGGACATACTAATTCTACTAATTCTTATCATGTCACACTGTGTCTGGCCTAGTGGGTCATTTGCAGTGGCTTCTATCCCCCCCCCAAAGCAGCCGGGCTCAAAACCTATGACTTTCCGTTTTCCCCCCTAAAAATATTCTTCCATCCCTTCTGAGCGGTCTTTCCCCACTATCCCTGAAAATGATACATTATGAAATGCCCTCCCTGTTTTCCACTGGGCGCACTTGCGCCCGCTTGGTATAGGGATAGAAGCCCCTGGTCACGTGAAACACTTCCAACCAATGACTTATCAATTTAAGCAGGATATGAATGAAATTGAAACTTGAAGGCATCGGTTGTTACGAAAGTTTTTATATAAGCCTAGGCCTAAGTAAGCCGACCTTTAGTGCTTTTGTTCTGAGCTTATAATTATTATTCTACCCTATTTAGCAGCTCGAGCGAGTTCTGATTTTTGACACTGACTTACGTGTATAATTAGGCCTATTATTGTAGATTTAGATGTAGGCCAATAGGTAGGACTCTAGTTTCATAGGTTCTTATAAAGACTAATAAACCATCACCGACATAAAATCATTTATGGTTTTTATTGCGATTAGCAGATATCTAGTAGATCTATTTGTTTTCTATATTTTATAAGATGTACATTGTTAATTATTCTGTAATAATTCTGATTGTTTCCTAGACCGTAGAACTTAGATTTTAAATTGTGTCTGTGAACATTTCACATAGGCCTATCGGCTACGGTAATTCGTGATTATGCATGAACTTGATTAGTAAGGACGTTTATGGTTTAATATGTAGGCCTTAGGCTATCTTAGCACAGAAAAGCCACGAATTCACGAATAAGCTTAGGCTATAACCAACTGGATATAGGCCTAGCCTATTTTCTTGTCGACATGCACGTACGAGTGTATTAATAGAATATTTGGGGCCCTCCCCCGTGTGAGGGAGGAGAGAGAGCTAAAGATAGGCAGTCAGAGTTTAATCTGGGCATCTCGGGTGGGGGTGGGGCCCAGCGGGTGGTGTGGGGCTAAGCCCCAGAAGCCAACGAAATTTTGATAATTTGATTCCAAATGGAGTACATTTTGGGCTCTTATTTACTTCCAATTTGTCAACGATGATTTGAACCATCCGACTATAATTTGTGTCAAAAAACGACCCAAAGCTCTTCCACGTGTGCTTGCACATCCTCGTAAGAGATATGGACCAAGCTGTTTGGGGCTTCGCCCCAGAATCCAAAGGAGTTTTGATAATCTGATGCCCAATGAAGTAGGACCTACAATCTTGTCCTTCTTTTTTACTATCTCCGAAGTGTACAAAACAGCTGTTACCACTGCACAAAATTTATTTAGAACTGCACATTTGTGTACAACTTCACGCTAAGAATAGCCCTGGTACACGCTGTATATACCGTAGCATAGGGCCTACTCATTAGAGTCATTACTCAATGGTCTAAAGAACTGAGTGCATTAAGAAACTATCTTGTGAGGTGAGTTAACGTCTTATACGCGAGTATGCCCTCGTCTACTGTAACAGTGCAACAGCCCTGAACACCCCTAGTTCCGCACCAGTGCACACTGGCCATTTACTCAGAGCATGTCTACATGCGTATTGGATGTTTGGTGTATGAACCACAACATAGATCTGAGGTAAAGTCCAGAGGCGGTTGCTGTATTAAAAGCGAAAGACACCTTAGAAATGGTGAAAGTCTATTCGCGCGTGAGCGCGATTTTTTTTAGTTTCTATGCAAGAATAATAGCCTAAACACTGTCCAATTTACGTTTTTAAGAAGCTTGGAAGCTTGGATATTGGGGGACAGACAGCATTGCTGTCCCCCACTCAAAACTTTGGGGGAAGTCCCCCGTTGTTCTCTCCGTGATTTACGCCACTGGCCATAAGGGCGTGTGAGCACTTCTGACCTTTGTAAGAAGGGCTATATCAAAATACAGTTGTGTTGTATTGCTTTGTATTCTTGACTGTATCAAATTGGTTTTACACACACGGAAGCTAACACGCGTCTCAGTTTCAGTTCCGTATGAGTAGAAATTCGAACGTGGTTAGTCATGCAGCCTCGAGTAGGCTATAGGACCTAATGCCTAGGCCTGAGGTCAATAAGGTGCTTTCTTTATCAGTTCGTAAAACTTTGTTTTCCGGATCCTACGATAATAATAGTTATAATGGATTGACCATAATTTGAAATCGTTTGTTTTGAGTTTAGGTTACTACAGCTAAATAAATGGTTTCATTCTGCTTATGGTTGGATTGCCTCTCGGCGTACGTGAAATATCTTTGAAATTGTATTCACTAAGACGTCGTTGATTAAAACAGCCCGTAATTTTTACGGGTTACAGCTAGTAATGTAATAATTATAGCCAACATGTAGGCTTATAATATACCTGTGTGTGTGTGCAAATCATGTAGGCTTAGAATAATCAATGTGTGCATAAACTAGGTTATATGGTTTCACTTTCTTAAAGGCACGAAACGCAATAGGCTATCTCCAAGGCTGGGCTTTTGCTCCGGATATTGATTATGATAATTATTTTATAGGCCGTGTCCTCTTCTTATTTACTTCAATAACATCTACTTGTCCTCGTAAAAATTAATGTAGTTCAATATAAATTTGCATTGCATTTATCACGTAAATGGCATAACACAAGTTACATAACACTGGATGTTTTGCTTCCCAAATGACACAGTGAATAATGTTATACAAATTATAATATTATTATAGTTACACGACTGATATACATTTATATACAACGTGAGGACCCACAGGGACCATGCAAATATGGGGCCCTCCGAGTAGAGTTATCATGGGGACCACGAGAGAGAGATTAATCCGGTCCCTGTCTGTTGGGAGTATCTCGGTACCACCCAATAGTGTTCAATACAGCGGCGGTTACACAGGATCCGGCTTCGGTCCGAGTCGTGGCCTCCAACCGTCTCTGGCGAACTTCATCAGCTTGATGGCGTCGAACTCGGAGAAGTCGAAAGTCCAGCGGAGAATCGATTCGTTGAGACAGACGAGCAGCTCTCCGTCCACGTGATTCTCGACGAACTTCTCCGCGTACCTCTCCAGGTTCAGCGCCTCGAGACAGCAGCAAAGTTGGTCGATGGTAAAGCTGGACACGCAGGGAGGAACGTCCGCAACGCTCTTCCAATGCCTGTGCCGCCACCACGGGCGCCCACCGATGTTTTCCATTCCCGGTTCCGCGGCGTCCGGTCTCCCCGATGGGACTCTGGGATGGGCGTCCGCGTAGCCGGGAAGCGGTGGGGCCGGAGGTGGTGGTCGGATTGGGACGGTCTCGTCTTCTCCCTGAAGTTCCTCGTGTATATCGCTTTCGCGTTTTCTTTGTTGACGGTGACTGAGGGGCGAGCTGCGTCGCGGCGGGATGGGAGGCGCTGGGGCGGTGGTGGCCGATGCTACCTTTCCCTTCCCCGTGTCGAAGTGTTTGAAGTATCGGATGAGGACCTCCCTGTCCGGAACCGTCTCGATCTGCGGCAGAGGACGTGGCATCGGCGGAAGTGGAAACGGCTTGTCCTTCGTCGTTTTTCCGGCGGAAGAACGGCGAAGGACGACAGGTTTTGCGGCGGTCGGTCTTTGCGGGAGAGGTTCTGCGGAGGAGGAGGAGGAGCGTGGAGGTCTCGAAGGGCCACCGGAAGTTACGGGGTGTTGTTCCTGGCAGTCGTCGAGGTCCTCGATGGACGTGCTGGGATGGACGTAGAGACTGTCTGAGTCGGAGGAGGAAGAAGGATCGTCGGAGAAGACGATGACATCTGTGAACAGACGATAAGAGAATTTGAATTGAACGGAAAGGAGAGGAGGGCGAAGGGAGACAGACTGAGGGACAGACAGACGGAGGGACGAACAGAGACAGACAAGGTGATAGAGAAAAAGTGGAAAGACAGAAACAGCCAGACAGACAAAAGAGATAGCTATCTATCTATCTATCTATCTATCTATCTATCTATCAAGACTTAGGCCTATGTGAGTAAAAGACATTAGTATCATCTGCAAAAAGTATGAAAGAAAGAACAGAAGATATATTAGGTAGGTCATTAATACACAGAAGAAAAAGAAGAGGACCAAGAATGGACCCCTGTGGTACGCCAAATTTGATTATTTTTAATGCAGAGAGAGCACCATTGCACGAGACACATTAGAGACGATCACTGAGGTAACTCGTAAACCAAGCAAGTTGTGTTCCTCTAATTCCATATTTGGCCATTTTCACGGCATCAAAGGCTTTAGCCAAATCGATGAAGATTCCTATGGCATATTCCCCGTTCTCAAAGACATTTGAAAGTGTATCATACATAGTCATTAATTCCATATATGGGATTGATCCGCTTGGGATCCAAACTGGGAGGAGAATATAATAGAAAATTTCCCGACATATTTAATGCGTCTGTCATATATAATTCATAAAATTTGAAAAAGGGAAGAATAGAGATAGGTCTATAATTAGTAGGATCTTCTCTATCACCTTTTTTACAGACAGGAACAATTTTGGCAATTTTTATAGATTGTGGAACTATCCCAGTGTTCAGAGAACAGTTAATAATTCAGTTAACACATGTGCAATTTGATATATAAAAGGTAGAGCAATGTTAGGGGCAATATAATCAATATCTTTACTGTGAGTATTGTGAAAACAATGACTTAACTTTATAATTTCTTCTGAGGATGTAGGAATTAGGCCAAAAGAGCATGGAAGAGGGCTGCTAAGGTACTTAACAAATGAGAATTTTGGGTTAGGTATTTTTTCAGCTAATAAGCTGACCACATCAGAAAAATATATTATTAAAAGTATTTGCAAGCATATTAGGATCTTCATTTTTAATTCCGTTAATTTTTAACGATGCATTTTTGACTTGTTGTTCCCCCATTTTTATGATCTTTCGAATAAGGCTCCACGTTTTTCTGAGATTATTATGGTGTTTGCCAAATTCTATAGAATAACATCGAATAACCGATATTACGTTCTCTAAAAGTGATAGCGCTGTCAAGAGTGACACACTGATCACGGACACTGGTTTTATGCTGGTAAAATAATGTCAAAAAAGAAAATCTTTCAGAGAGCATTGAATGGTCGAGTTCTTGGAGCTGTTATCGAGTAACTGACAAGCGCACTATTGATCAATCAGAATAGCAACAGCATAAGGGTCTTCGCGTATGCCTCGATGCCCCAAAATACCAATTGTAAGATTAACTAATTTAGTTATGCTAAGCAATGATGCCTAACTCTAACGCGTTAATTAATATATTTCTTTTTTACATAATCGGGCTTTTGAAGAAGTTAAAGTAAAATATGTAGAGTAAGGGTCACGGTTTTTATTGAATCACCATGTATGTAACCTACACTGTATATAAATGTAGGTCTAGTTTAATACAATGTCATCTTTCTCTTTCTCTCCACCTTCTTTCTGTTATCTTCCTTTCTTCTTTTTTGGTCTTTAACAGTTGCATTCATCAACTCTTGCCACCCGTCCATGACGACAAGTAGGCTACTCGCTATGAAAGAGGGGCCATCCTTGTACTCTTTCAATCGTTAAATCCAATTTCTTTTTTTTTAAGTTTTGTCAACCCTGGGACTATCATTACGGGTAATAATGGTCCCGGGTCAACCGATGTCTCTACAACTATACATAATAATTTAGGCGTGTAATTTGACACGGACTGTTTATATTTTCTTTTTGTATGCGAATTGCGTGTTTTACACAGCGTAATGCATGTGCGCTTGTCATATGTAAATAAAGGCTACTTACTTACTTACTTACTTCTGTCTACTTCTCACTCATTCTTTTTCTTTCCTGCTCTTCTCATTTCCTTCTCTTTCTCATTTTCTCGTTGCTCTTTTGCTCTTTCCTCTTCCATCCTTCTCTCCTTCAACTCTTTCTTTCCTACGACTCGTTCCCTTCTTCTCTCCTTCTGGACTTCTCTTTCTTGCCCTTCTTATCTTCTTCTCGATATTCCTTTCGTTTTCACCCAATCTCTGTCTCAACCTCTTTCATCTTTTGCTCCTTCTCCTACTCATCTTCCCTCTCTCTCCTTCTCTCCTCCTTCTTTTTCTCTCCTTCTCCTCTTCTTTAACTTAACTTCCTTCCTTGTTTTCCATTTTCTCCTTCTCTTCTTCTCCTGCTTCTCTTCTTTCCTCTCTGTCACTCCTTCTCTTTTTCACCCCATCTCTCTCGCCACCTCTTTCGCATTAATGGTTTCTCGTTCTCCTTTCTACCTTCTTCTTCTTTTTCTCCTTCTAACCTTCTCCTTCTCTCCTTCTCTCCTTCATTCTCTCTTTCTTTTCGCCTTATCTCTATTTTGTCACCTTTTGTTTCTCCTTCTCTCCTTCTCTTTCTCTCATTCACTTTCTTACTTTATCTTTATTTCTGTTTCTTCTTTTCTTTCACTCCTCTCTATCTTCTCTTCTTGCCCTCTCCTTTTCCTTCAGTTTCTTTTCTCTTTTTATCTTTCTTCTTCTCCTCTATATCTCCATCTCTCTCTTTCCGTTCTTGTTCTCATCTTTTATTCTTCCTATTTTATTCTGTTCTTCTCTGCTACTCCACCGCTCCTCTTTCTTTCCCTCCTCCTCTTTCTTTTCCTCGGTTCCCTCTACTGTTTTTGTTCTCTTTTGATTTTCTCCTTCATTCCTCTTCCTTTTCTACTCTCCTTTACTTTATGTCCCTCAATTTCTTTTTCTCCTTCTCTTCTCCCTCTCCTGCTGTCTTTCTTTTCTTTCATTCATGAATTCATCCTAAGCATTTATATAGCGCCCCTGAAACCTATTCAGAAGCGCTCCCAGTCTAGTGATGATCAAGTCGAGAGACTATGTCATTCCAGGTGGATGGACCTACAGTCGAGAAAGCTCAGTATTGTGGCCAAGGGAGCTGAACCCGTGCAACTATAACCTCACCCTCGATGCTGAGGGTAACGTCAGACACCGGACTGTAAAGAGTGTGTAAGTATACGATGATGCAGAACCAAGAGTGAAACGAGGTTAACATGCTGAGAGCGGGTGGGTTCAGAGTCAAGAGTGACTCCCAAGTCTCGGATGGTATCAGAAAAGGCTATTTGCTTTAGGAAAGAGCTGATTGAGCTGGAAGAGATCGATGCCCCCAAGTCATTGACGGCCATTCAACCAAACAAATTTGAGTCTTAGAGAAATTTAGCAGAGGCCCATTAGAGGTCATCCAAGAAGAAAGGCAATCACTGCCAGGTACATCTCACCAAAATCAGTCGCAGCTTATAATGGAGAGGAGTGGATATATATAGTACAATTATAGAGGACCCAGCACAGAACACCAATAAAGCAGGTACCCAACCGGATCTAAATGAGAGAAGGGACCAAAAGAGTTTGTGGGCTAGATATGAATGAGAGAAGTCATTCAAGAGGATGATCATTTAATCCAATGAGGTAGAAATACCGTGTAGAAGAATAGTACGGTCCATCTAGTCAAAAGCGTAACTTACGTCAAACGGAGCCAGAGGGGTTACCCGACTATGATAGCGCCATAGAAGTCAGAAAGTAGCTCCTTTTCTCTTTCTCCTGTTCTTCTAAATTATTTCTGTATTTCTCTCCTTCTCCCTCTTCTTCTCCTTTTCCTTGTATCCTTCTCTTTCTCTCCTACTTTTATGCTTCTCCATTTCACTTTCGTTATCTCTTTCTTTACTTATCTCCTCTCATTTTCCTTCTTCTCCAACTCTTCTTCTCCTCCCTTTATCCTTCAATTTCCTTTTCCATCCTTATCATTGTTATTTTCTTTTTCTCTACCTTTCTTTATCTACGCTTTCCATTCCCTTCGCTTCCTATTTCTCTATCTCTCCTTCATATACCTCTCTCACTCTTCTTCTCTCCTTCTCCTTTTGTTTTTGATTTCTCTTTCTTTCCTTCTTCTTCTTACTCTCCCCAATTATTTTCTCCTCTGGTTCTTTCCTTCTCCTTCCTTTCTCTTCCTCACTCTTTTTCAATCTCTCCTTCTCCTTCTCTGTCTCCTTTTTCTGTTTCCAAGTCCTATTCTCTTTATCACTTTCTCCTTTGCTCCATTTCTCCCCCTCTTTCTCTTATTCGCCTTCATCCCTCTTTATAATTTTTTCTCTGTTCCTTCAATTCTCCATCCATGACTCTACCCTTTTTATATTAATTCTCCTTCTCTGCTCTACATTCTCCTTCTCTCCTTCTCAATTTTGTTCTCCCTTTCCTTCTTTTTATTTTCCTTCTCTTTCTCAACTCAACTTTTATTCTCTTCTACTTTCCTTCTACTTTCCTTCACCCTCTCCGTTTCCTTCTCTCCTGCTCATTTAGTTTCTATATTCCTTTTTTTATTCATTCTCCTTTTCTGTTTCTTTCTGCTTCTCTTATTCTCTATCACTTTCTTTGTCTCCTCTTGTCTCTCTGTCCACACTCTCCTTTTAATTGTTCTTCTCATTTTTATTCTTCCCTTTTGTTCTTCTTTCTTTTGCTTCTCCGTCCCTTTCTCGTTTTCTCTTTCTCATTCAATTTTCTCTCTTCTTACTTCTCAACCGTCTCCTTCTCCTTCGCAGAATCTCCTTCCTTCTCGTTCTGTCCTTTTCTTTCTTTTCCTTTCTTCCACTTGTCATTCTTTCATTCACCTTTCTTCTTTTTCTAGTTGTCTTTCTCTCCTATTTTTTCTCATTCTCCAATTCACCTTTTTTATCCCTTTTCTTCCTCTCTCCCTCTCTCCTTTTCTCTTTTTCGTTGTCTTCTTTCCCAACTCTTCTACTCCTCTCCTTCTCCTTCACTTTCTTTTCCCCTTCTCATTCTCTTTCTTTTCCTTCCCATTTTCTTTATCTCTTTTCCTTCTCTTCTCCCTCTCTCTCCTTCATATTCCTCTCTTGTCCTCTAATTTGTCTTCTCTCCCTCTACTTATCCTTCTCACTATATTTGTTTCTCCTTTCGCTTTTCTCTATTTCTTTCTTTCGCTCTGCTTCTCCGTCTCTGTCTTATTCTCTCTTTTTCTTTCACTGATTTTTTGTTCTTCTAAGTCTCCACCATCCTTTTCTCATTGTCATCTTCTCCATCTTTCTCTTTCTGTCCTCTTTCTTTTCCTCCTTCTCGTTCTTTCATTCACCTTTCTTCCGCTTCTTCCCTTTCTCCATTTCAATGTATTTATACTTTTCTCTTTTTCTCTTTCTCTGATTTTCGTCTCTTCCCTCTTTTCTTCTTGAACTCTTCTCCATTTGTTCTCCTTCACTTTCACTTTCCTACTCTCTTTTGCTGTATCTCCCTCGTTTCAAACTATCTGCTTTTACCCTTCACTTTCCGTCTCCTCCGTCTCTTTCTGTCTATTACTCTTATTCATTCTCTTCCCTCCTTTTTGCAATCTTTCTTCGAATCTTCTTCTCCTTCTTTTCTATCTTTTTCTCGTTCTTTTTTCTTTGTCCTTCTTTTATCTCTTTTTCTCGTTCTTTTTTGTTCTCCTTCTCCCATTTTTTTCTTTCTCCTTCTTTTATCTCTTTTTCTCGTTCTTTTTTGTTCTCCTTCTTCCATTTACATTCTTCACTTTCTCCTCTTCTCCTTTCCTTCTCTATTCCTCCAACTATCTTTCTCTTTCACTTTCTCTCAATTTCTATTATTGTTTTTCTTCGCACTTCCTCTCTCTATCCTCTTTCTACTGTTTCCTTCTTCCTATTTCGACTTTTAATTTTTGTTTTCCCTTCTTCTTTTCCGTTCAATTTCCTTCTCTCCTAATTCTCATTCTGTGCTACTCGTTCTCCTACTCCCTTACTCTCCTTCACGCTCTTGTGATCTCCCTGCTCTCTCTCTCACTCCTTCCTCTTCTCTTTCTCTTCTCTCATCCTTAATCTCTTCTTTCTTCCCCCATCTCCATCTCCCCTTCTCCATTTCTCTTTATGTTTCTCTCGTTTTCCTTCTCTTTCTCTTATCTATAATTCTTTCTCTCTTCTTCTCTTCCTCTCTCTTTCTCCTTCACTTTCTTCTCTTCTTTTCTCTTGCCACCTTCTTATGCATCTTCTTTTCCTTTTCTATTTCTCATTCTTTCATTCCCTTTTCTTCCCTTTATAGTTTTCTTTGTGTTCTCTTTCTTTCTCTCTTCTTTCCTGTTTTCTTTGATTCCCTCTTTCTCCTTTCTTCCTTTTCTGCTTCTCTTTTTCCATCGTCTTTTTCCCCATCTCCATTTTTCCCTACTTTAATACTTTTCTCTTTCTCCTTGCTAATCCTTCACATCTTCTCCAATTCTTCTTCCCTTCACGTTATCCTTATTCTTTCCCTCACTCCTTTCTGTTTATCTTTTCCATCCTTCTCTCCGTCTACACTTCTTTTTTATTTCTCTTTCTTTTTCTTGCTCCTTTTCGTCTGCCCATTCTCTATTTTGCCCTCACTTCCCTTTTCTATCCTTCTTCTCTTTCTGCTCTTTGTCTTCTCTCTTCCTACATCTTACTGTTTCTGTAACCTTTTCTCTGTTGCTCCTGTTGCGTTTTCTCTCCAATTCTTGTTATCTTTCTTCTTCTCTTTCTTTATCTCTTCTTCTTTATCTATTTTTCTCTTCTTTTATCTCTCCGTCTCCATCTCGCCTTCTCCTTCTCTTTCTTTTTCGTTCGTTCTCCGTCTCCACCTCTTTCTCGTATTCTCCTCTCTTTCTCCTTCACTTTCTTAGACTCTTCTTATTATATCCATCTTTTTCTCCTTCCTTTTCCTCTTTCTGTTATTTATCCCTTTCCTGTCTCTCTTCACCTTCCCTTTCCCTCCTTCTTTTTACGCTTCTCTCATTCTCTTCCTCTTTCTTTTTCTTTAATTATCTCTTTTTTCCTTCTCCTTCTCTTACTCTCAATATCTTTCTTCTCTCCCTTTTTTACTTTCCATTTCGATCTCGATTTTATCTACTTGTCTTTTATTTAAACTTCCTTCTGCTCTCTCCTCCAGACCGTTGCGTTCCTCTAATCGCATTGACTTCTTTGTCTCTTGGTCAAGAACTGCCTTGGTTCAGCAGCGGTCTTTTGCTGTTGTTGAACCATCCCTCTGGAACGGCCTTCCTCCAAGTCTTCGTAAGAAGCTTTCTGGCGGTGCTTCTTATGCCTCCCTTAAATTGCTTAAGGCTTATCTCTTTCCTACGGACTGTCACGCTGGGAGTGCCTCTGAATTGCTCTGCTGAGAGAGGCGCTTTATAAATCTCGAAATAGATAGATAGATAGATAGTACTGATAAGTGGCCAGGAGTACTGATGAGTAGCAATGAGCACTGTTGAGTAACAGATGAGTACCTTTGCCCACACTTGGCCGCCATCCGTTGTGTTCCTCAAACCGATACAATCTTCTAATTCTTCGCTCCAGAACAGGTATGGCCGCCAATCTTAGTCTTTTGCTGCTGCTCGTTTCTCTCCCTGGACACTTTATCACCCTCTGTGCATTAGATCTAACTCCGTTTACACATATGGTTTCAACTGGCAAGCCATCTCCCTCGTTTGTTCTTCTCAAAAAGATATTTTCCTCTTTCAAGTCAAGTCAAGCATCTTTTATTGCAACTCAAAATAACAAAAATGTCAAATAGACAAAGTAAGAATAGTGCTCAGGCTACAAAGGGAAGGCCCAAAAACGATCGAAATCCCGCTACTAGGGTCATCCTACGATAACGTGGAAAAGCCAGAAACCAAGTGATGCGATACATTAAAACGACTCGCTGGAGAGAAAACAAAACAGCTTAATACAAAAGCAACAAAGTAACAATGAGAAACATTATTACATTCACAAATTATTTTTATACTTAACTATAAACTTAATTAAACTTAATTATTACTTTGACTTTCAATGACATTAACGTACCAAATCGACATGTCGTTTCAATTGTATGCCTAGATGTGGTAAACCACATACTGTATATAATGTTCATTTCACTAATGTTAATTTCGTAAGCGCCCGTAGTGAATAAAGGTGTGTGTTTCCCGTAAAGTGTTTAATGGAAAAATACGCCTCGGCGAAGAAAGTGTTGAATTGTAGAGCGTTATTGCCAAACATCGATGGTTACATTGTTACGACGAGAATTATGGTTTAGGAATAATATGGTATTAATTTTATAGTTACAATAATAGTATGATACTGACAATAGTCTAAAACAGGGATATGGGGCGTGGCAGTGTAGTGGTGAAGATCGCTGCCTTGCAACCGCTTAAGGACCTTGAGCAAGTCCTTCACTCACAATTGCTCGTGGCGCTTCGGCGTGTAAACTCCGACACACCTCC